>JAPSGF010000004.1:27419661-27457940 GCA_035772895.1 Perdix hodgsoniae
CCCTCCCCTCCCCTCCCCTCCCCTCTCCTCTCCTCCTTGGAAAGAGACAGTATTTGACACTAGATTAGCCTAGCGGTCCAAAAGTAACATCAACTGGTTCTGAGGCTGACATGCAACGGACAACAGAACACTAAATGGAATGGAGACAGAACCTGGGGCAAGAGGTTTTCTGCTCCACATCTTCTGCTCCACAGCTCTAATCTGAAGCAGGCTCTGCCGACACAGTCTTTGATGAAGGAAGAGTTAGACTGTTTTTTTTTCTGTCAGTCACCCCTGAAGTATTTAGAGTAATCAAAAGTAAATCAGTGGGATCGTATACTCCATTTTCCAACAATCCCTTACTCAATTGTGATCTTAATTTCTGATTGGTTTTGGAAGCTTAACAATAAAGTTGTGTATCTGTACAATGCCATCTTTTATTTCTTCAAGCCCTTAGAATACAGCCCCTCTAGGGAACTTCAATTGCATCAATACAAAATGAAACACCTCAAAAACAGAAAGATAAGACATTTAAGTGCTAAGTGAGGCATAATTCTGGTAAGTTCGCATACTTGGCAAATCAGTTATTTCAATAGGGTATTCGAAGATGAAGAAGGTCATGACCTGAGGCTGTTTAAAAATCAATGGTGAATCAGTTTAGCAAGCATAATATTTAGTTATTGAGCTTTCATGTAATGAATGATTAATTTAAATTTAGATATAGCTCAAAATCTTAGTTTTAAACTAAGTTTTGAACAACCACTGTGTTTTTTTGTCTTCTCCGAAGGCATTACTGCCCTTGTCTGTCTTGATGAGGTCAAGTCCTTGATGTCTTTTGCTTTCTGAGGTTTGTAAATGACCTCTTTATATTGGTTCTGATTAGAAGAGACTTGAAACTTGAAAATTCCCCCACCAAACACAATACTGAAATTCCTAGGTATTTCAGTATGCAGGGGTTTGGGGTAACTGTCAATGTAGTGACAATATTGGAAATAACTTGTTGCCAGTGTGCATCCATAGCTGTAGATTTGGGACCTGGAGGGACACATGACTGGCTATGTCATAGACTTATCAAAACAGGAAAAGCATGCACTATTTATCTATTAGAATGGTACTGGAAGGAGTTACAGTAAGGGTGGAATATTTGAGGAGACAAATTTGGTTTACAGTTTGACAGCAGAATGACATGCCTGTTGATCTAACAATAGTCTTTTCGTCAGGCTACAAACTCAAAGCCTTTTGCTGCAGTGATTTAACAAGCATACCAACTCAGCACATACATTGTGGGGAGATCAGATACCTCAATTGTTTATTTTTTCACGTACCAAATCTTGGTCAAAATCTTAGTCCTTACCTTAAAATGCCCCTCAGAAATTTGAGATTAAGCTTGTCAGAAAGGTTGTCTGAGCATAAAGATAGAAGTGTTGTTGGTAGCACTGCTTCTCCAGTGCAACAGTGTCTGTGGAGGGGTCAGCTCCTTCTCTAGCTTTTTTCACATCTTTGTTTAAGATTCACTATATGCTCAACACATTATTGCATTAGACACAGAACTGTGCTTTCTGCCTGTAGTGAAGATGAACAAACAACGGCCAGTATGTCATAGCAGAAGGGACTTTGACATTCTGGGAACAAGAAAGCTGCAAGGATTTCTGTAGAAGAGAACAAGTGGATGATCACAGCTCTCAAATCCTTCTGAGCTTTGTGCATCCAGTTGCTGAGGTTTTGATGATGGGTCTGGCCCATTAAGACAGGCTTTCAGAAATGTCAGTGAGCTTTGTTTAACAAACAGAACTTACTGGCAAATCTCATGGCATAATAGAACAGGAGGAGACTGAATATGACCTACATGAAAGGTTTTTTACTTTATTTATTAAGGTTCTCAGCAAAGCAGAGAATGTTTGTGTAACTGAGAACTTACTCTGCTCCAAACCATACAACCAGTACACTTGGCACTGAAATAGCAGTGACAGCCCCAGCTGGTGTTTGGAGTTCAGATTCCCATAAGACTAATTCCAGAAGCAGTAGCCAAGAGTGCTGAACTATCTGAAGGCCCTAGCAAGCACTTGAGCTTGGCTGGCTTCATGCAGTGCTTGTTTCAGCTAGAAATGGGCAGAGCTCATGGTTTTGCAGATTTTATATACTACCAATGCCATTTTGTATCCTGGGATTTTGGATGCAGGCCCATAGCCAAGCATAGATTTATTTTTCTTCAACTTTTTAGACAGCAACAGTTTTCATGGTTGAGACATCACTTCACCAAAGTGAGGGTGAGATCTTCCAGCTTTAGCAATAGCAGCATAGCTCATATCACTTGGCACTCCTGGTGGAAGCTCTTTGGTGGATGTTGCCTGACAGCCTTTGTCCAGCTGACTGAGCATGTGATAAAAGACATTCACCCCACACAAGGGTAAATACAGAAGTGAAAATGAAAAAAGAAAGAGAAAAAAAAACCCACATTTTTTCTCACTCTTTCTTCTTGGATAATGTGAAAATCTGGAACAATTTTTTGCTCAAAGCTTATTCACCGGCACCTAATCAAGGTATAACCTGCTCACCAAACTTTTGGAGTTACTGTGAGCACAGCAGTAAGAGAAATACATGTCTGAGCAACCAGGAAAAGCCTTTTTCAGCTGTTGCTCCTTTTGGTCATTCAAGCTGAATTGTGGGGGTTGTCTCAGGGGAGAGGACCACCATGCAGTTGATGTACATACCTACCAGCCCACCATGCAACAGTTGTATTATCAACTGCCCATTGACAACAGAAGGGGCATGTGCTGTTGCCTCTGACAAACAAAGCATAAATGCCCCCGACAACTAAAGCAAGCCCTGACAAACTGAACAGAAGTGTCCCTGACCACCAACTGCTGACCCTGGCAACCAAAACGATGCTATGAAGAGAATAAAAACCTGAAGAGTTCCAAGGTAGAATGGGTGTCCCTTCTGCCAAGCTGCAGCCATGTGGATCAGTGAGACATCACTGACTACATTGATGCCTCCCTCACTGGTGGGCCAATGAGACATCACCGGATCCCTGGTGGTGACTATCCCTACTAGGATTTCTCTCTAACTTCCCCATCTTCCCCGCATTCCTTAGCTGATTAGAATTTGTAATAAATCAGTTGGACAACATTTGGCCTCTTTTGCTGCATTAATCTTCCTCCAGGTATATATGTATCCACCCACCTCCTCCAATACTTGGGGCGAGACACCTGTTCAAGTTCTGTGCACACTTCGTACATCACTGGAAAGTGGCAGAACTCTACCTCAATATACACTATGAACCAGAGGGAGCAGTGGGAGTAAGCCAAATTTCCCACAATTTAAATATTTTCTACAGGGCTATTGCTGCTGGCAGGGGTGCAAATAACAACTGCTGTTGTACATTGAATGGTGCCCCAGGAGTTCCCCAAGGGAGCCCAGCACATCCCCCTGTATAGCTGCCTACTTCTGAAAGGCTCCCTGTGTTGCTGGAAATGGGCTGGCTCAGGTCTGATGCTGTTTCTGCAGTCTCTGTACTGCCTAGCATCCTGTATATTAGTGCTGCTTTTTAGTTCACTGTGATTACTGTGAAGAAATTAATTAATCATCTAGTTGTCTAACTTAGCTTACATGTATGCATCACTGCATCTCTTTGAGGCTGGATTTTATTTCATAAACACACACAAAAACACACTGAAGTATTTCAGTGTGGAGTATTTCAGTTTGGAGAAGAGAAGGCTCCAGGGAGACCTGAGAGTGGCCTTTTGATTTCTAAAGGGAGTTTATAAGAAAGAACAAGACAGATACGTTAGCAGGGTCTGTTGTGATAGGACAAGGCAAAATGGATTCAAACTAAAAGAGGGGAGATTTAAATAGGATATAAGAAAAAAAGTTATTTTTGCAATAAGGATGGTGATGCTCTGGAGCTGGTTGCTCGGATAGATAGTGGCTGCACTGTCTCTGGAGATGTTCAAGGTCAAGCTGGATGGGGTACTGAGGCATGTGATTGAGCTGTAGGTGTTCCTGTTCACTGCAGAGGAGCTGGACTAGATGACCTTTAAAGATCCCTTGCAACTCAAAAAAATCTATGATTCTGTGGTTGCCTCTTATTCATACTAACAACACAGTATTTTTATTTTGTCTTTTATTCTCTGGCCATCTCTTACCTCTCTGTTGTTTGACAATCTCAATATGCACAGTAAGTAAAAACAAAGTCCAGCACAGAGGTAGTGGTTTCTGGATGTAAGTGGTGGTAAAATAATGACAGCTGCCTTGCTGATGATCCTGTTGCCAGCCTTATCACGGCTGAAGCTTTGGACAGCCAGATTTTCTCTTGAAAGAGATATGAGGGTAAAGGGGGCAGAAAGGGGCAGAGGCTACTGCCAGAAAAGTGGAATTTGAACCCCAGGATGAGATTTTCAGCTGATGAGAGGAGAAGGACTCCTCCCCTCTCCCATTTTTACTCCAGATCCCACCAAGCTGCCTTCCTACCTGGCTCTGCTCTGCAGCTCTGTTGTCCTGTCCCAATTAGGTTTGTCTGTGCTGCTGAGAAGCCATGAGACAACTTTGGGAAATAACAAAATCATCTGACTATATGCCTTGCCATGGCCTTTGATCTTTACTAAAAATTCCTCCACATTAAGAGCTCAGTCCTGCTAATCCCAAAGCTGTGATAAGAGGTCCCTGGCATTTCTCTCAGGACATGGTCTGCATCTCAGATGTCTGAGACCATATCCATTAAAGAGTAGAAAAAAGCACTGTATTAACAAGTTATTAAAGACTGTATTTTCTTTGTTGTTCATTGATATAGTATTAATGTGATGCAAACAGGATCTAATGGAAAGAAGATAAAATCCTATGGATTCTCAAAACCATAACGAACACTGGTTTGTTGGTGAAGAGTTACTTCTATCTCTAGCTTTATAGTCATTTTTCTGGCTCTTGCAGTACAGAATGCATTTTAAATTTCTACCACAAATCCATAAAGAAAAATATTTATAGTGCCTATAGTAAGTTAATCATTTCATATATTTATTAAAAAACAAAAAGCCATGCAGTTCTTCATCTAAAATGAATAAATGTCATCTCTCTGCTTTTTAAAGAGTAAGAAGCATCACTGGGTGCTTAATATTCCATGTTCAAAATACTCTGAAATCAGCCAATATTTAAAAAAAACAAACAACTGTCACTGCACAACTAAACATCAATGCACATTTTTAAGGCTGCTCAGGTTTTTAATGTGATGAATCAGTTTGATTTTGTTATGGTAGTAGGATGATTCCCACAGAGTTTGTTCCATCTCCATGTTCAGTTAGAATTTCAGCACAGAACATAAATTTACAAAGGTCTTGCTGAGTCTGAATGTTCTCAGAAAATACCAAAGTTTTGAAAAGAGAACAGAGGCATCTCTACATCTTTGTCTGAGATAAATACAGCCATTTGAATTCTAAGAATAAATATGCATAGTTGTGCATGCTATATAGTTCAAAAGATCTGCAACGTTGCATTACCTGCAGGCTTCTTTGGCCCCTCTAATTATTTTCATTAAAACATTTCCTAAATTCCACCCAAAGTGGAAGTAACACCTGTGGAATCATGGAATCACAGAATATGAAGGCATTGCTGAATTACCATTATAAATGCTATATTTATATTTTATAGGCTTGATAATGATTGTACTATTGAGAAAATAGCTGGTGTAAAGGACATATTTTCCTGCTGAATGTAAGGCTCTGCAGTGAAAGTTGATAACAAGTTCTACTTGCTGTTGAGATTTTACCTAGTTCAAAACTGAAAAGACCTAAAACTATGAAAAACCAAACAACTGCATTAAAGGACTATAGGTTTATTTTCAGTGCAAAGTTTTGTCATTTCCTGTGTAATGTCCCAGTGGTTTTGAATGTGATTTCATTTTGTGGCCTGTACATTCCTAAGATAGACTCATGACCTATGACTTACTCCGTATGTTGGAGGTAAATAATTAAATTCTCTAGAATTCTTTTTTGGTTATTGTTTTTGTCTGAGTAGGTTTTCATATTGCTCAAAATAAGTAGAAGGAAGCAGAGCTCCTTCATCTAGAATTCTCACAGACAGTAGAAAGTGGCAATTTACTGCCACTTTGGCACTTACAACATACCTCACCTGTCTCAAATATTACCCTCCTTGGTGCTTCATGTTGTATCACTACCAGCTTATCACCATATGATTTCTTAGGACTGCAAAGCTCATTCCTTTTAGGCTTTCTCATGTAGCTGAGATGCTGTTGATAACCATTTTTTTTGGCCTTGGAGAGCCAAATAGATGGCTTGAAAACAATTGCTAAATTATCAATCTAGCTGTTAGTCTTCAGGGAAAAAAAAAATATTTTTTAAACCAAATCAAAACTAAGCCTAAAAATAGCTGGGTTTTGATTTCAAGAAATGCAACAGCTGGAAATGTTTTTTTTAATATTTGCTAACAGACTGAGAAACCACCAATCACTGGCAATCACTGGCAAATACTGATGAGAATTTTTGATTTTTGGCTACAATTATAGCAGACCTATTAGTAAATAGGCTCTTGTTAAAACACTACATCTGTCTGTCTTGCCACTAATCATGTTTGAGTTTGTATATTTTATTTTGGATAGGGAAAATTATGACTTTGGAATGCCATGCAGAGAAGTTGGTGTAGGGATGCCTCAAGGTACAGAAATGGCTAGGGCCATTAGTAGAAGAAGCCCAGACACCTGCTAGGCTATACCCAAATTACTACCCTTCCAAAAATGTACTATGTGTGTGTTTTTGGGAGTGGGAAATACTTTGGGTAAGCAGAAGCTTTGAGAGAGGCTCCACAGGTGGAAATATTGTCACGATCTTTGGCAGAAGCAGTAGTTTCTACGTAGATATTTCGTCTCTTAGTGAAAAAATGATATCCATGTAGGGAGGCAAATGAATGACCAAAGACTATTTTTATAGTCCTTTAAAATTTCCTTCCTGCCCTGGGAACTTTTATCAAAGCAAGTGAATCTCTGAGGATATGGTTGATATTGTTCGTGACTGGGCTGACTGGGGAAACCACAGCTACCAATGCATTTTATGTCTCTTTAAATCCTTCTGAGTCTCAGCTGGGTACTAAGAGTGGGGTTTGATACAAGTTGTACTGACTTATGTTTTCCATTTTGTTTCTGTTTTGAATCTCACTTTTCTTTTGTCAGATGTTACAATTTTCTTTGAAAACATATCTTGCAAAAATAGAGGACGTGCAGTGTTGGGCTGGAGCATGTGCAGATCAGAATGTCTCCATCTTCATTTGTGTGAATCCATGCAGCAGATCTGGCTGAGGTTTGAATAAAAGGGGGTTTATAGTCAGCAGAATTTAAATTATTTAAAAATTTAAATTTAAGTTTCTGAGAATATAATTTGCACAGAGAGTAGATAAAAAGTAGATAGTCCACCTGTGATTTGGCATACTAACACTTGTGGCCTAGTAATTCATGCTGGAGAATGAATCTACTTTCTTTCACTGGTCACAGGGCACGGTGTACATGAAGTGACAGAAGAGAAGGAATGGGATTAGGTGTGGAGAATGGCCTTCAGTGCTGTGACAGCCATTGTGCTCTCTCCTCAGGCCCAGGAGTTTTGGGGAAATTGGCTCCAGGACATTGTAAACAGACTTTGCAAGATCTGCAGGCCACACTTTGAAGATTTCTGTGAAAAAAATCCCTGAAACTTTGGGATATGTTGAATGTCAGTTATGATTTATGAGACTTCAAGCCTTATTTCCTTTTGTTACTGAGTAAAAGTTTTTCAAATGCTTATTAATATAACCTGAGGATCAAGAAGGAAAACAATGAATCACTTGCAAAGAAGAAATGAATTCTCCTAGAGAATCCTAAAAAAGAAGCATTCATCAGTCATGTGTCTTCATTTATCTCCCCAGGCTGAGCTGCAGTCCCATCTGTGTGACTGATGCTGACTCTAAACAGCTCCATCCCCACCTCCTGCCTCTCCTTTCCCTGGTTAGTCAAACTTCCCGCTTGCAGAAAATGACAATCTCGAGATCCTTAGAGGTGACACAACTTTCTCTATCTTCGCCTATTACCATTCATACTCTGGCCAGTTCAAAGAGCGAACACAAATCAATACCCTCAGCTGCTGAAACCAACCAAAACTTATGGGCTGTTCTGTGTGGTATTTCACAATCATGTCATTTTCTGACAGTGGTTTCTTGGGCTGCTGTTACAACAAGAAAAAGAGCAGTTTCTCCAGGAGACGAGCTGAAAGGCCAGGCTGTGATCCTGAAGTTCACCTGGGAAGACCTGAATGTGATGGTTGCAAGCTGAAAAATGTTAGGCACCGTGGTTTGCACACTGTGGCCAGGTCAGGTGTAGAGAAGTTGTCCCTGTCTCCCAGGTACCCCATGGTGAATTATCATCTATGCCATATGTTGACCTCCTGTTTAAAATTAGTAGGATCTTCTGTCTCATGCTGCAAATGCAGTTCCGAAAGATAAACTGCTTGTTGTGCTCATTAGTATGTTTGCCCAGAGATTGATTTTTCCAGCTCACAGCATTAGTAACATACTGAAAAGTTTGGAAGTGTTTCTGAAATGCACTAATGGATAAGATCCTGCTCATTATTCTCTCGGTACAACATGGAGTTTAGCGCTGCTGGTAATTAATCTGAAATTAAGTTTGAAATAAGTGAAGAAGAGAAGTGGGGCTCAACAGGTTTTTGCTGAATTTTGAGAATTGCATTTTCTGATTTTCTATGGGTTTAGCTTATTATGAGGAAAAAAAGAATAACTTGAAGACTTGTAGTGAATATGATTCCAAATGTTTTGTGAGGCCAATATTTTTCCAAGGAAGGAGGAGCTGCCTGGACTCTGAAAGCCAGACTGTTTATGCAGCAGAGAGAATGCAGCAGAGAGTTGGCTGCTCACCTTCAAAAATGTTACCTTCAGTTTTTGTAACAGCTGCTCCAACACTGCACTTCCTCCTCCTGGTAAGAACCTTGAGAAAGTGCTATAAAAAGTAAGTGGAACTCCTCCTCTGCACTACAAGTGCAAAGAGTTTGGAAGTTCCCATGTTTTTTCTTCATTTTCATTAACAGTTGAGACTTGCAGAAGAGTAAAAGGACACATATGATGTGTCTCAGATATGGTGCAGGTTGGCTGCTTATATACAGGTGATGCCGAGCATGGGGGTATGTACGGTCAGACAGGCCTCTGGGGTTGCAGTGCATGTCCTCAAGAGGGGGACAGTTTCCTAAGAGTTCTGCTAGATTTGGAATTTGTAACTAGCAACAAAATTAAATCAGATCTGAAACAAGAATTAAAGCACAGTTTCAGGAAGCATTGGTTTGGGGAAGAGCAATTCAATATGCATCTGAATCTCTGGGCAAGAACTGCAATTTAGTTGTCTGATAATGACCTGATAGAATTTTTGGGATTGATTATTTACCAAACTGCACTGGTTATTCTTTCTTCAACAAGGGCTTTTCTGTTGAACATCAGCACATAACTCCTGTGCATTTGCATGCACACACACACAGGCAAGCCTGCTTTGTTTCTGCAATGTAATAAAGATGTTTGCCAGTCCTTGCCAAAAGTAGCTCTGAAGAACTTGTTCCACTTGTTGAGTAGTCTGTCCTGAGCACTCTCTCCTTCACCAAGGTAACAGAGCATGGCTTCTGATGCCAATATGTAATTTTCCACTAAAATGTGTTTTGTTTTCTTTTTTTGTCAGGGGTGTAGAGACAACAATGGAAACAACATCTACATCTTTGCCAAGGCCATAGACAAAATAATGAAGAGAATGAAAAATTTTTCATGAGTGTTCTTGAAAACTGAAGAGATACTCCTTTGAAAAAGTCCAACAACTAATCTCTTTGCTGAAATAAAAATAAAATTTAAAATATCAACACTCTTTTTTGAAACCTCAGTCTAAAAGTAACCATATACCACTTACCACTGAGACTAATGGTGACTTGGACATGTAAAACTGCAACACCACAGCAGCCAGCAAAATTCCAGTACAGCAGCACGTATTCTTGCTCTTGTGATTTTATATATTACTGATAGTGGCACTGTGACTTGAAATCCCCTGAGGCTAGATCTAGGCTCTGCTGGACCTATTCTAGGGCCTATTTCACAGTAACTTTAAAGATACCACAAAGGGAGGCAGTAGGTGAGAAGCTTTTAGGGAGTATACAAAGATTGTTTGGAGCTATGTTCTGTTGCTATCAAGGTAGTAATAAAACCTGATGATTTATTGATACAGAAGTGGGAACTTATGTGTTCATTTTTTTAGTGTTATACGAAAAATGCATATATTTTTTATATTCATATAAATTCAGTTGAAAAACGAGACCAAATGGCACCACAGTTATTGATTAAAAAAACCTGACCAGTAAGTATATAGCCAAATACTAAATCATACTTGAAGATACCTTGACTCTATTTTTTTGGATTGAAGTGAACAGAATGGGAAAAAAAATCCACATCCTCAAATAGGAGAAAAATGAAAATACCGGTTTAATGTATATCCTACAAAGGTGCAGCTATACTTTCATATTGTACTTTTCACATAGTTATAAAAAATACATATTTTGAAACGTATACAAGGGTGGGTGAGACGATCTGATCTTAGGCTATGTCATATATTATACCTGTACTGTGGCAGTCATACAATATAATACAACAAAATAATATTGTGCCCCAAACTATTCCATATAAGATCGCCTCCTTATGTAATAGTGCTATTTTCCCCTAAAATGAAATGACAGAGGAAAATAATTGATTTCTTCAAATCAACGAAGCCATCTCATCTACTTGCCCAGCACCACCATAAGTGTTTATGTTTAGGTGCGTTCATGTGACGTGTTATTGGAACAGAGCTGTCAGAAGGCAACTTTTGCTGAAATAAAGATGAGAGGTTTTAGGCATATGAAATCACAGCAGACATTCCAGTTATCCCATTAAGATGAGATGTGACCTTTAAATGGAAGAGTGATACTTTGGAGGCTGACATTTGATTTCCCAGTATGCTCCCAGCGTGTTGCAATTTGCTACAAAACAATGAGTAGCATTCATCTGAGGCTAAAAATTTCTTTTGGAAGTGCACAATATGCTGTGAAAACAGCAATTGCATTTTATGACTTGCCAGGCAGTTTTTCAATGTGCTGGAGAAATTATCAGAAAAGGAAGGAGAGTGGGTTTATAAATATTGCATGAGAGAAGCTGTATAAACAAACAAACAAAATCTATGGTTCCAGACATATTACCCCTTTTATTAAAGCAGTATTTATTCATATATTAAAAAATCCCATTGAAATATTGAAGAGTTTGGTTGAAGCTGGGAAAGCTGAAACAGTAACTGTTTCAGCTCTATTTTCAACCTCTGGTCACTGCAGTTCCTGCACACACTGCTCTCCCTGCAGGCACAGCTTTTGGTGCTATTGGAAATCTATACAAATACTCTGCTGGGCCTGCTCAGGAAAGAAGCTGTTACTTTTAGAATATGTTTCTTCCCACAGATGAGAGATGCACACAGCTCTAAAGGTAGCAGCTGTCTGTCTCTTTCACCTGCTGCCTCATCAGTCTGTCCTGGGCATGGTAGCATGGCAGCACCAGGGTGACACCTCCACAAGCTTTTCCTTTGTCCCTCTGATGCAGTGATCTTTGTACGAGGTGCTCACCACCCCCTAGACCTTTTGCTATGCCAGCTTACAAGGCAGAGTAAAATCAAAAAGCTGTCTGGGTTGGGAAAGACTTTCAAGATAACCAAATTTAACCATCAACCTGACCTTCTGAGTCCCATTGCTAAACTATGCCCCTTAGTGCCAAGTTGACACATCTCTTAAATACTTCCATGTATAGGGACCTGAGTATTCAATCTATACCTCCCCTTGTGCAACTTGAAACCATTGTATCACATCCTGTCACTTGTCACCAGAGAAAAGAGACCAATATTCTCCTTGCAGCAACATAGTAGGGTGAAAAATAACCCTGCTAGCGCTTATCTTGCTCTGAGAATGTAATTGGACTGAAGCATTGTTTGTAGGCAGCAGCAGCAGTGGAAGAAAAGTAGTTCCAAACATAATCTAATTAAAGTCTATTTTGCTTTGACCTAAACATTAATTTTGCCTAAGAAAAATAATTGTTTCACATCGCAGTCAATTAAACCTTTATTTTTTTTCTGCTGAAACTGGGTAAATCCATTTATTTATTTATTTATTTGTCTGCTTCTTGTTAGAAAACAGAAGTTTAAAGGTTTGCTCCCAGTTTGTGTTGCTTGTTTTCTTTAACTGAGCGTGCTCTAGAAGATCTGTGTCATCTCACGTGTGAGAAAGTACATATTTTAACCCCATGTTCCTAAAATCCTCTCTAAGAACCATGAGACAATCCCTTCTGCTTGGAATTCCTAGCCTGGCCTAGCCTAGCCTCTTGTCTACTAAACTTAGCAGATTTTACTAGCTCTTTCCCAGTGGAAGGGAAGCTGATGTTTAGCAGCAACCTGCTGACCCTGAGTAATGTGCTGATGTCCCCACCAACATAATGTACCCTGCCATCAGCTCCCTCTCTTAATTCTGATTACTTCCATTTTTTCAAGCATTGGTTCTCAGATATATTTGTCATAGTTTGGAATGGACTTGCGTGAAGGACCTAGAGAGAAATACAAGTTACTATGACAATGGGTACATTCTCTCTTGGATTCAGTGGTGACCACTGTTGTATGTGACACCTAAAAAGACCATAGGAAAAAATAAAGAGTTTGCAGCACCACAGATTAGTTGTAAGGGACCTCTGGTTCCACCTGGTCCAATCCCTGTCCAAGCAGGGTCACCCAGAGCAGGGGGCCCAGGCTCATGTACAGGAGGCTTTTGGAGATCTCCAAGGAGGAGACCCCACAGACTCTCTGGGCAGCCTGTGCCAGTGCTTTGTCACCTATACAACATAGCAGTGTTTCCAGATGTTCAGAGGAACCTCCTCCAATTTGCCCTTTGCCCCTTGTCTTGGCATTGGGCATCAATGAAAACAGCCTGGCTCCATCCTCTGTGCCTTCTTCTTTTTCTATTCAATTCTCAAATTCTCAGTGTTTTTTTTTTTTTTTTTTTTTTTAATTCTTCTTTATTGGCTTGCTTCATGAACATTTGGGAAGTCATAAACTTGGCAGAATTCAAGGAAGGAATATAAATTTTCATCACTACTATTTTACATTTTTGTTTTACAGGGTGCTAAGGCAGCAAGTAACACTGTTCCTGTTGTTTTCCATTACTGGTTTGTACAGCTGGTTCCAGCTTTATCCACTGAGTGAAACAGCATGTCATACCACCTCAGGTCATTAGTACCTCCAAGTTTTTGACAGCCAGGCTTATTTTTTAATCATTTTCCATCTCCACATGGCTGTTAGATGCTGTTATTCAATCCAAAATGTATCTCAAAATGTTTCTAGACTGTTTTGTTAGTAATAATAGATTATTTTCCAAAACAAACAAGACAGAAGTGAGCTCTAGTGTCTCTGAAATTATTATGAAAGTAATTATATTAGTTCCACAGGTGCCAAATAGCATTTATGTTTATTTTCTTGTTTGGTTTATCTTTTTTTTTTTTTTAATTATTATTATTATTTTTTAAATGTGTGTGTATGTGTCCAATCTAGTTATTCATTTTCTTTAATAATTTACAATTTGACTGTTGCTATGGCACCGCATTCCTTTGTACCTAGCAATAGTGATACTACAGACAGGAAACTCGCCAGGGAATCAACAATAAAACCTAAAATCCAAAGTAGGAACTAAACAGAATCTTGGATGAAATGAAGCTCTGCCAGGACAGACTGTCAAGGAGATGAGGCTGAAAACTGGATGCAGGTCTTCCCTTCATTACAGCCTTTTGCTGGCTCCAAAGACTGTATTTAGAGGATGCAGAAATGATGGGATCCAAGCCTTAACAGAACTAAGTAGATAAAAAGTACATGTTGTGTTCTGTAGTAATGTGTAGCCTTTAAAAAATGAGTTTAGACAAAAGATGGACAGCTGATAGTGAATTTCCTCTTTTGCCTTTGTAGTTTGGGGCTTACTTTTACCCACAAGCCCCAACCCTTCCATCTTTTTTTTTTAAACTGCATTTTTTTTTTTAAACTGCAAAACTAATTATTCCCTTATTTTTCTCAAGAGAAGTTGTTTAATGATGTTATTAACTCTTTTCCTTCTCTTCAGTATTAACACTTCCAGTTTTAACTATTTGGTATGATGACTAAAAGAAAATGACCACAGACTCGAGCCTTTATGACTCTCCTCCGTGGAGTGAAACACTGTGCAGCTCCAAGCTGCTGGAGTTGAAGGAGCATTTGGGCAGTGCTCTCAGACATAGGGTTTGGGCAGTGCTGTGTGGAGCCAGGAATTGGAGTTGATGATCTCTGTGGGTCCCTTCCAATTTGGGATGCTCTATGATTCTGTGATTATTTGCACTTAAATAAATAAATGAAAGCTCCTAGTCTAGGCAATCCTACAGGTCACCAAGGCCATTTATTCTAATAGTGGGAAAAGCACACTCCTTAAATTTTCTTTGAATCGTTAAATAAAAGTGACTGCACTTCTTACACAGTGAAGTCAGTGGAGAATCAGTAAGCTGCCTGTAGGAAAGAGGTGATGCAAGATTATTATTTTTTCCAGTAGAGGGCACTGAAGAAATATAACCAAATCACCGCTCATTACCATGGCTCCCTGAATTGGAAGCATGACGATTATTTTGCAGCAGAGCCTGTTCTCTGAGGATTTATAATCTGAATGTGTATTAAAGCTGACTGCATGGGCTGTCAATAAACATCCAAATGTTTTTATTTAGATGCAATGTTACTTTCCTCTTTTGCAAGGCTTTAACTAAATTAAAATAAATGGAGTGGTAAACTATTTCTTCCATTTGGTTTCTTTAGTCCCAGCTTTGCTAAATATTTAATAAGCACTGTGAAGGGACACTAGACAGGAAAGAGTTAACTTAAATGTGTCTGATCAACACAGGACACCAGTTTGGCTCTGACTGTTCAATGAACCATTTTGTATCACTTTTCTGTAAATATAACAGAAAAATGTCTTTTGTGCTTGAGATTATTATAAAAAAATGCATAATCACCTAAAGTAATAGGAATATTATTTTACTTTGAGGCTGATTAAATAAATATATGCTAGATAAAGTTCAACCACTTTCTTTAGGACAAAGGATCAGAGAGAAAGGGATTTGAAAAACTGCTGTTGAAAGTATCCAGCCTGTCACTTATAACTAGTCCTAGATTAGTTAAATTTGTAACTGACTTACTCTGCTTCTGCCTTTTAGTAGCTGTAATGATGATAGGTTTTGACATTAAATTACAAATTATGGTCAGATTTAATTTGGGATTCCAATCTAACCTCCTGTTGTGAGTTTCTTGGTGGTGGGTACAGATCGATTGATATTGGACTGCACTATAAACAAGCCTTTTTTGATTTTAAATGCTTCTGTGCTGGTCAGTTGTATGTTCCTTATGTGGTTAACTTTGGATACAGCTTTTGGTGAAAAGGCAAATATTCTTTCCCCACCCTTTGTCTTGGAGGACTGAATCTCCTTTCAATGGTGTCCAGGCTCTTTTCAACAGTGCCCAGCAATAGAACAAGAAACAATGGGTACAAACGGAGAAAATTCCATACAAACATGAAGAGAAACTTACTTACTTTGAGGGCGGACTGAGCACTGGAACAGGCTGCCCAAGGGTGCTATGGAATCCTCTCTGAAGATATTCAAAAACTTGCCTGACTGTGACCTAGTAAAAGGAACCTGCTTCAGCAGGAGGTTGGACTGGATGATCCTCAGAGGTCCTTTCCAGCTATGATTCTGTGATTTTGTGATTCTGTGATTCTGTAACCTTGGACCTGAAGTCTAATGCAGTACCGCTGTTCTGGCCACATGGCTACGGGGCAGAGAGTAACAGCTACCAAGATAGATGCTTCACTCACCATGTGAGCTGAAGATTGATCTGGCTAAGCACAAATAAATCCCTCTTACTGAGCTATCACAGAAGGTGATCACTCAAAGTAAGCACAATTTCTCCTCTACCCATTTCCTTTTCCAGGGGATAGGCAAGAAGCATAATTAATTAGGTGTTTCTTTCCTTGCTTTGCAAAAGCAGCCAATGCTGCGGGCATAAACAAACAGCTTCTCTTTTGAAACAAACAGCTTCTCACTCCAAAGATTCTACTAGTTTGGAAACATCCTCTATAGTTAGTTATAGTTTGAGTATGCAGTGCCACGTAAAATACATATTATTTGATCTGAGACATAACTGAAATTGCAAATGGGTGAATATTTCTGAATTAACTCTGTTGATCCGCCCCATTTCAATAAAACACCAGCTTACATTATTGGTTGTCTCCAATCCTGAAATCTCCCTCTGGCATTTAAATGACAGATCAATCACTGCAGCTCCAGGCTAAGAAATCCTTCCTGCAATATTACAGGGCAGGTAGGTTTTCAGCTTGACATTCTCTTCAGTACAATGATTACAACTTGCAATTATAAATTTAATCTTGCCATATGAAACTATGAGACCCAATTCTGGAGTGGAGATTTATCTGCCTCACATTCACACTTTCTTATGAATTACCTGAATTCCCAAACAACGCAGCAGTTTATTGCTGTGCAAAACTGTTCAAGTGAAACCTGATTAATATTGCAGCTGGCATAGAATGGTTTATCTTCAAAAAAAAAAATAATATATGCAATACATTCCCCCCCCTTTAGGCCCATTGAATGTAATTTTGAACATATCTTAACTTCTTTGATTTGTTATTTAAAACTGTTTATCCATAGTCTGAAGGTTTAGCCCTGTTTATTTCACTGGGATCTATGCCTAGACCTGGGAAGCATAGATGTTAGTTTGCTGCTGGGGACAGGTTAATTATGACTGGACAGCGAACTGAATGGGATTGTCTTTGTTTCTTATGAGGTCTATACAAGCACTTCCAACAGTGCACTCACAATTGCTGATCTAAATCCTTATTTGCTTGACTGGCTGTAAAATGCACTGTTTTTTGCATTACACTGCTAGGGACATTTGTGGCATTTAAGTCCTGTTATGTTGGCATTGCCAGCAACTCCTATGGAGAGCCAATTCCTGGGGCCTGTGGTCAGCTCCTTCTAGAAAGAGGCAAGGCTTGGCACTCCTTGTTGAGAGAGCACATGCACAAAGTCTCATCTGAACAGGGAAGAAAAGTGAAATCACTTATTTGTTCTCAAATTCAAACTGGAGGCAATACTTCATCAAAGAGCTTTCAGGGCACATTTCGTTTTCCCATTATTTGGATGTCTTTTCTGAAAGCTTTTCTGCTGCTGGTTCTACTCTCAGATGCACACACCCAACGGCTATCTAACAGCACCCAGCTCACAGCGGGCTGGGAGACAGCTGGGTGCAGGCTTGTATGGATTACTCTGTCTTGCTGCAAAGGAAATCAGAACTTCCAGCTAACCCTGCAGGGAGGAGCAGTGCCCAGCCGTGTTTTTTTTCTCACTCTGCAGGGGAATAATGCAAATGTTTTCGACAGACTAAATTAAAATAGTTATGCCCATGACCAAAACAAATTAATTTAGTCTTTGCCAGCTAGCTCATTCAGTATTCAGCTGGTGCTGTTAATTGCTACTGTTACAGAAGATAACTTATATATTATTTGTCCAATGCAGAATAGCAGAATAAAAATGAAAAACCAAACCACCCCTTAAGACCTTTCTCTGTCACGTTGAGTCCTGTATAATGACGATATAAAGAGAGTACAAAATGCATATCAGACATGCTGTTCTGATTTGATAGCTTTTTGAGGCTTTCATTGGTGTCAACCCCTGCAAAAGGTGCTGTCTGACACATTCAGTTGTTTGAAAAACTCAGTTTAAAAAAAAAAATCTTGTGTTTTTGACAACAGAGTGTTCGGAAAATGTAAAGTGTGTTCATCTGCTTTTGAAGACTATACTTTAGTCAATCCAATCCAATCCAAAACACCCATACAGTGAGGCTATTCTCTGTAGCAGGTTGTTCTGCATGCCATGCAGACCAATGTCTCCATATTGATTGAAGACAGTAGCAGAGAGCTATGAAGCTCGGAAGGCCTGGCTTAGAGCATTCTGTCTGAATGAGTCCTATCTCCTAGAAAATTGATATTTTTAGAGAAGAGAATGAAAGAAATAATTAAAAAAGGCAAAAAAAGTCAGATTAAATTGATTGCTTTTCTTTTGCTTTCTACCATCAGTTCCTGTAGAAATTAAAAATAACACTACAGTATTAAATTAAACTCTTCTATAAATTTACTTTGGTGCATATTTATGATCTTTCTTTTGATAATGAAATCTTAAAGACAGTATTGGAATAATAAAGAAAGCAGTTGCTGTATCTTCCATGTAGCAGTATTTTTCAGATTAAAACTTAAAGGAATTCCATGGACGTCCTGAGGAGCAGTACTGTTGAATTCCTTTTCTGCAGATAGATCAACATTTGTTTGTACAAACTTCATATCAGTTCCTCTGGCATCACCGCAGAGTGCTTTGTCTTAGATTAGAGAAATATTATTCAAGAAGAAATATAACTCCACCTATCCCAGATGCATGTGCATATTTCATCTCCCATTAAAGAAATTGTCCAGTCTTCTACTCTTAATGGCCAATAAGAATAATCTGCACCATATCACGAAGAAGGTTAATCAGTAAGCATCACATTTTCAGATTTTAGAAGAAAAGTACCTAAATGTAACCTCCCATTTCAACGTTAGTTTTAACGCCTGATGTGATTTATTAAGGCAGTTTTCAAGGTTTACTGGTGCAGGTATCTAATAAATGAGGGAGAAGAGAATGGAATTATGGTTTGGGTTGCAGTCCAAAGAATCTAATCCGATTTTCTTGATAAAGATTTGATAGACAGATAGAAAGACTCTATAACCTTCTGCCTCATGATAAATATTATAGAGATGTAATTACATGATAACTCTCTCCCAGCTAACAACATGTTCCACTTTGAAAATGAAGCACTTTTCTAAAAATGATTAGAAACTTCATTTGTTGTTATGAAGGCAGAAGACTTCAAACTACTTTTTTTTTGTGAGAGAAAAATTCATTAATTTCCTATCCATTTACTGATCAAGGCAGGGAAAATTTCTTCTTTGCACTCAATCACTGCTACTGAATGCCTTGGGCTGGGGATCTAAAACTTCAATCCTTGAATCTGAATTCTCAAAACAATTATTTTGTCTCGGATTTGTCCTGCATTACTTATTTGTTTTTCCTGTGTCTTGTCTGAGAAGATTTTTAACAGCAGAAACATCAGTTCCCTGGCTGTAAAAGAGAGCTTAAAGTAGCTAATATAGAATGAGACATCAGCAATATCAAGCCATGATCTATACTTCTCTGTTCATTGCAGGAGACTTGGTCTACATGAACTTTAAAGGCCCCTTCTAACTCAAAAGATTCTATGATTTATACAAATAAAAGTTTCCTACAGATAATGCATTCTTGAAGCAGCACAGGCTTAATTCACGGACCTGGCCAATCAGGATGGTCCCAGCAGCAGGAAAAATATGGAGTCCCCAACAAATGCACATGTACATCCATTCATGTGAGGAGAAAAAGATCAGGAGGAGATGAAGGGAACATTTCTTTCTTTCTTGTCTTTTTCTGAGCATTACAATTTTTAAGCTGATAATGCTTGGATGAAATAGGCATATGGTATATCTTCCCCTTGAGAGCTCTTCCTGCTACTGTCTCCTGATGTAAACCAAGTATTGCCGTACTTAGAAAAAAAAGTCTGCTGTCTTGTGAAAGGCAGATTACAATTTGTGCTCTTACATCTCTCCTAGCAGCTTGATGCTGGTTAGGGACCACTTGAAAATTATTTTGGCAAACCTTCCAAATAGTCTAGAGTCAGCTGAGCCCACAAGTGGCTGGGACAGTACAGGGGCAAGAAATCAAGAGACAAGGACCTTGTCACTCAGAGGGCACTCTGTGAGGGACGTTTCAGCAGCAGGCCCACCTCCAGTAGAATGGGGTGGAAAGGGAAGGCCAACAACATGGCCATTACCCATGCTGTGTTCCACATTGTTTCTTAGGCAATGTTTGCAAGTTACTCTTCATATCTCCCACAAATCTGCCCTTACTTTTCACTGCTTTTAATATTTAAAAGCCAGTTCCTTATGATAGGTATGTATCTAACTATGGAGTGATGAAAGTCTACCACAAAAATCTAAAAGAACAATCTCAATAAATTCTTTTAGACCTAAAAGTTTTCACTTTTCAGTCTGATATCTCAGCTTCTGAGTTCAATATTCTCCCCACAAAATAAAATATCTGTTTGTGGGATCAGCTTGGGTATGAAGTAAAGCAAAGTGTGAAGTTCTCTGGTGCCATAGAGATTTATAAACCCCAAGAAAATTGATCAGTGGTAGAAGATGGTGAGGCTTCTGAGTGATAAAATTAGCTACTAATAAGGTTTTGTAGAAGGGATGGAAAACTATCAGCAAATGTCTCTGGAAAGGCCAATGTTTGTTGCCACATTTATTTCTTCAGGCTTCACTAAAAAGGCCAGTTGAGATCATGTAGTTAATACATTTATCACTAAAAGCACAGTGTGAGATTTCAGGTTAGGAAAAGACAGAAGACATATTGATAAAACTCAAGTTTGCTGTTGAGATAGGATTGACGATTTGTGCACTACAGCTATCAGAACATATGATCAACCCCAAATGTCAGTGATAATATAACTGGCATTGCTTTTACCCATATGTGCATGTACAGTCATACATGTGTGTGTATGGAGTGGATGAAGCATCAGAACAAGCAATACGGATGTAGGAATGAAACCTGGGAAACAGTGACAGGCCGAATATGCAGTGATGGCAGTGGGAGCTGAGCATCCAGTAAGGAAGAAAATATATATAACCTGGGTATTTAACATCAAGACATCCCAAACTGATATTGACTGGATTGCTCTTTACAGACTTAGATAATTTGCGGGGTTTCTAGTTTTGAGCACTATTTCTGTGTTCAGACGATGGTAATTTGGTGCTTTTGTCTTTACCAAAGGATTGCTAGACAAAGAGCCCACAAAAGAAAGTGCTTTTTAAAAATGCATAAAGTAATGAGGTAGGCAAGAGGGTTCCATCGAAAAGTCAGTATTTATCAGCGTCTTCTGTTCCACATATTTCAGATGCTTCAGGATGAGACCTGTCAGGAAGTACTGATGTATAAAAATAATGACTGCTGTAAAATGATTTTCTGTTTCACTTGACTCTATAAGGCCACTAATGTGTTGCTAATGAAGCACACGGTGCATGGCACTGCCTTTTCTGGAACTCTGAGAAACAACCAGACATATGTACAGCAAATGTTTTTGGCAAGAATATGTAGTCTTATCTGGAATATCCATGCTGTTGTTGTTTTATGACTCAATCCTAATGTTATTTAAACATAATTCTTTTGTGTTTAATTTATTTATTGTCTCTAGTGGTAGACACAGAGACTGGTGAGCTAGATTATATTAACATTTCGGAGTAATAATAGAAGAAAGCAATTATCACTGGGCATAAAAATCATTTTAATTAGACAGTAAAGTGGGAATGGACAGACAATGATGAATCATTACACTGCTGTTTAATCAGTTAGAAAGCTGGTCTGCAAGAAGAGCTCAAGAAAGAATTTGGCTGACCAAGTGGAACGTAGGCGACAGGGAGACAGTGTCAGCTTCCTTTTGCCTCTTTGTATCATCAACAAAATAAATGTATTAGCCCATCATCACTCCTTTGAAAACACAGGAAGTCTTGGAGCTTGCTAAAAGATAGCTGAAGCACTTTCCTTTCTTTGTCTTAAGGTCCTAACAAACCAAGAGTAACGTAATGCTTGTGGGCCATTCCTCTCTGCCCTCAGTGATCTCCTTCTTTCCTAAGATGCCATTTTGCATCATTTTTCTGTTATGCAATAAAAATTGATGATGAAATGATGATGATGATGAAATTTCCCCTCTACAGAATGATCATCTGTCACTGTTTTCAGGTAAACTTGATGCAGCATACCAGATACTGTCAGTTACTTTCTTGGTAAGTGCTATGTTCCTCACCTAAGGATAAAAAAGAAGTTTAATTTAAATTTAGAGTTTAAGACTCTCCCATGTGAGACAGCACAGCTTTGTGCCACTGTGAGCTGCAGCCATGGCTCTGTTATATTCCTGTGTCAATTTTCAGGTTGAGGGTAACACAGTGATCCTACCCTGTATTGAAAGACGAAACCAGATGGTATCGCAAACTCAGTGTAATTTAGATGCTGCATTAGACACAATCTATCATATAATAAAAAGGATCAGTCTGCATATAGGGACTTTTGATAGCTCTGCACATAGCCTAAAAGGACTGGATAGCTCGTCATGATTTTGTATCAGCATGCAGAGAAATGTGGGCTTCTGCAGCTCCAGTGTGTCTATTCTGCTCAGTCCCACAGAGAGAGAGAGAGCTGAGTGGCAGCTCCTGGATGCTGGCACCTTGGGGCTGCATCTCTGGATCTTGGGGCCCCCGTCTGCCATGGTGCAGAGGTGGCCCCCAGGGTGGGCAGTGCATTACTGGTTGTAGATGAGCTGACACCTAACTGGGACACCTGCCCTTCCCTGAATGAGGAGGACGGGCACCTTGCCAGTACACATGATGTGGCCGCATACCTAAAAATGGGATTCAGAGAAGTTGGTACGTGGAGATGAAAGTCTTCTCAGTTTGTGAGTAAGAAGCATTGTAAGAAGAGTGGAGTGGTTGGGGAACACCTGCATCTCAGTGGGATCTGCAAACTGAAACATCTTCCAGACTGGTTATATGAATGATAGATGTCTGAAAATTTGTGGTTCTTTCTCCACTTTCTTTTCTAGGGAAAATATGGACATCTGCCCTGAAAGTCATGCCCAGAATCTTCTAGATGCTAATGGCAGCCACCAGAATTGTAAATATTTTCAAGCTGACGTTTTCCATCACTCTGGGTGACACTATTTCATTTTCCATTCAATTTCCAGTGGAATCAAGAGAGTGTGAGGGAACCTGATGCTGCTTAGGCAACGTGATCAGTGAGGCAGTTGAAGCAAAGATATCAGCCCCACTGAAAGGGAATGAGGTGTGACAAGCAGGGTGTGTTAGGAGTCAGCGGGGGATAGAAATGACCACAAGAAGATACCCACTGGTTATTGTGCTTGATAACACAGGTAGACATTTGGACAGATTAGAGAAATCTCTTGGAAAAAAACAAACAAACAAAAAAACAAATCTCAGTGGGGGGGAAAAAAAAAAAAGTATAATTTTTAGCTTTCCATATCTGGTGTTTGAAGTTGTGCACTAACAATGCAGGTACACTCTCTGGGGCTTGTCCTTTGGTGTGGAAATTCTGCAGAGATCAAGGCTCTCCAACCAGCATGGTAGTTGCAGCTTTCTCTTCTCCTTATGTCTTGCAAATTAAATCCATGTGAGAAGCTGTTGGAGGCAGCGGAGAGCTAGGAGACAGATGATAAAGCGGGTGTCTGAAGGCATATGGTGAGCTCCACTGAGGGCACCTCTGAGAGATAAACATTGTCTCCTGAAGCAGATGAGATGTGATGTTGCAAAAAAGAACGTAACTATACAGCTGAGAAAGATGGTAATCAGAGTATTAGAGCTTGACTGGTAGCGAAGGTGCTGGAATTTGAGGGGAAGCTTAACTCCCTTTTCAGCAGCTTAAATGGTATAAGATGTACCTTATGCCACAAAAGATAGTATCAGTGCTATTAGGGATACTGAAAGAAGTTAACTGATGGCTTTGCTTCATTCAATTTTGGAAAAACAGTTTATTAAGGTGGAAAATTAACTAGCACTTTTGACGCATACTACAGGCATGCATTGGAAAACTAGAAAATATCCTGACTAAAGCCAGATCTTCTGATGCAACTCCAAGGACTGCTACTATTAATAGTTAACCCCCAAATTTAACTCACCTAGGAATAGTGGGAGAACCAATTACTTAAGTAGAAAAGACACCAACCGTTCTGAGGTCAGAACTGTGAGGGAGAGTTGATGACTAAGGAAAAATTGGATTCTGTTTTCTCTTTGTTAATTATCTGATTTCTTCTAATTTATTCCTTATGCATTGAATAATTACTAAAAGTTCTTAGTCCGTAGCTTGAGTGAGCATTTGCTGCTTCAGCAAATGCTCCTACCTAAACCTGCTGCCTAGATAGACACAGAAAATGAAGGCAAAGTGGTCTGAAAATACCACTAGAGAGAAACTATTTTCTCTGATGGCATTTCTATTTGCTCTGCCCTCTCAATCTAACCCATGAGGAACCAGGACGCGGACTGGGACATGGGGGGGAAAAGTGCTGAGCTGCAGAGCTGTTGGGAAGGCTTTGTTGCTGCAGTACAACCAGGCTACAATCTTCTGGAATAGTGGAAATGCGACCTTGCACACAGACTGGGCCGAGACACTGCTGAATATCGTCAAATACTGGCTACTCAGTTCTCATTTCTCTTTATTCTGCAGTCATCTCAAATATGGCCACGTCTGAGTGTGTTCTGTTGGCACAGGCTATACCTGAACTCCTCCCTCATGTTGGTGTATGACTGTCCCTCACCCCAGGCAGATCATACTGGGCTTGCCCACTTCCCTGTCCTTTTCAGGACTAAGCAACGAGACTGCACCAAATCGCCCACATCACTTTTTTTTCTCTACCTTCACTGATTCTGTTATTGAACTTCACTGACCAGACACTGAACAAACGCTGAGTATTCAACACCAGCCTCTGGCTTCTGCACTTACAGCACAGAACTGCCTGTGGGACCAAGTCCTAATTGAAAGAGTAATCAGCCATGACTTCTTGATGATTGCTTTTAATGACCTCATCCTAAGCCCCTCCAGAAGACAATGGCAGCCAAGGGCATTAAGCATCAGGGCTGGTGCTCCGTGTCTCACAAATTGGGATTTTACCTGGTTAGGTTTTCTGAGAATTAATGTTTAAACCAAAGGGCATAACTACATCTGAATTTAAGCAATAATTAACTCCTTGCTCCTGTATCTGGGAAAGTTAGAGAACTCATTCAAGAAGCATTATTAAATGAATGTATGTTTAGTTTCTGCACACAGTGAGAGATGAAAAGGAATACATTTTGGAGAGGAAGTTTTCTGTATTTTTGCTCTTCTGTTTACTAGGTTATCTGTGAGAAAAATACCCACAAACAAAATTCAGCCATTCAAGTTCTAAATGAGTGCAGGTATTGTTATGGGAGTTTATTGAAGCATTCCCTCCTCTCCTTCAGCCCCCTGGGGCTGCTCCACTGCAGTGTCCTTCCTCCCTCACTTCTGACATTGTCTCTTATTCCCTTCTTTATTATTCCTGTCTTTATTATTTCCTACCTTATTCCCTTCTACGTCTGATTTTTTGGGCATATCTGAGCAGTGAGTTGGTTGTATAAAGACCAATTTATGGTGCTCAGATAATGCAAGTTATGTGTAGATCAGTAGAGGAGGTGGGCAGTTATGGGCACTTGGTGTTATGGAACAGATTGGATGTCTGCATTACTTCCAACAGCCTATGGTAAATATTAGTATTTATTCCAGTTGTGGAGCTTTGCATACATAAACAAAGTATACTGGATCTTGGTGAGAATTTGTGTGATAGAGGGTGGATAATAGAAATGCAAAATAATGTGTGCCCATGCAGCTTAGACAATCCAATTGCAGGTAACAAAGCTGAAATGTTTAATGTAGTGCAGACTGTGGCCCATTGGCTTCAGTAGCAGAAGTTAAAGCCAGCAGTATACCTGCTGCTTCTGCTCCTCAGACCATTTAGGCATAGATAGTTTTGGACAGAACAGAATGGTGTTATGTTTTGTATCATAACTATTTGCCTCTAAGAACAATTTAGCTGGATACATACCATGATGTATGCACACTCCTTACCAAGGTGACATTAATCAGTGTTCTGCCCAGTCACTCTCAGCTAATGAATCTCATAATGTTGCTTTACTGTCAGCCCCTAACTACCAGTCAGTGAGAAGAATGGCCTTCTCAGAAATGTATCTGTATGAACAGTAGTAGAAATGGAAGCAGATTTCTATTGTAGTCACAGAAAAAATATTAAGACTTAAATTCTGTAATGGGCAGATGATAACATTTCGTTGAGAACAGCTAAGAGAACCTGTGCTTCATTTTCTGCTTCATTTAATGCATGTTACGAAACAATTCCACACCACTTTATGAAATAACTTTACAAACTGACAAAAATCTGTAATTATATTTTATGCTAGGTTATGTAGATTCATTCTCCTGATGCATGCTGATATCTTGGTCTCTGACAATTTACCATTTCCCTATTATCTATTGGTGAAAGTATACACTTGAGTGGAAGCCAGCAATTTTCTTCTTTAGCCAGGGATTTTCAAACTCTTCCCACATCTTCTGTGGGATTAACCTCTTTGAAGAGCATTTTGATTCTTTCACTCCTGAATTCACTACCTGCACAAGGTAGCAAAAAGGAGTAGGTAGAAGAGAGATACATGAGCAGAAGAAATGGGAAAACACGACCTACATTCTCCTTAAAAATATGAGATGAGTGGGATTTTTTTTACTCCTTTCTGCATTTTTCCTGACTGGTGAAAATTCTTCCTGGTTCTACACATGAACCTCCTCTACCCTGCAGTGTTAAGAGCAAACAGTGGCTCTGACTGGCTGTGATTTTAAACCTAAGATATTTAAACAATCAGAATAAGCCTGGAGTTCTTTTCACTGTAGCTGTCTTATTGCGTTTGCACGGTTTTTCAGCTTTTTCCATCCCCCCCCCTTTTTTTTTTAAGTTTAGTGGTGAAGTGTATAGAAAAGTTGTATTGCTTGTTAAACTGATTTCCCCTGTTTCTGTTGGATAGATAGGGTTGAAAAGTGTTGGTGAAACAGATTTGGGGAGCATATGGGCTATTTGCAATTCTGGACATAATTAGCTGCTGTATAACTGGCCTGTATAATCAGAGTTAGTGCTGTGCTAGATGGTAAAATCCCCAGAAACATCATTTTATAGAGAACTTCAAAATCTTTAGCTCCTAGCAATGAGTCTGACTGGCAGTTGCCCCTCATTATAAATACATGTCCAGAGGGTATCATGGTTTCTCTGGTGGGAAGGGAAGGGCTGATATCCACAGCTGAGCTGAAGCACCTAAGATAAGGCAGGCACTGGGAGAAGAGCTGTGGGCATCTGGTGTTGTTTATTGACTTGTTGGAAAAATGTAAGCTGTTAGTTCTAGTGTTCTACTGGCTAAATTAATACCTAGTAACCTAGAAGTCATGCCTTAGCCATTACTTCTAAAGCCATGATTTTATAGTCTCTGGGCTCTGGGGCAGAGGCACTACCTTACCACCCAATGTGGTAGTCCTGGCCCTATGTTGCAATTGATGACAAAAGGCTGATCCTCTCCATGCTCCTTGCCTTTCTCTTCTCCTGCCCCAGATAAGCATTTGTTTTCTATCTTTGCTTTCTATGCATATACAGGCTTGGAACAGAGTACCTGAAACACTGTGTAGAGGAAATGGACCTGGGGGTATTGGTTGAGACTCGTCTGAACATGAGCCATCAATGTGCCCAGGTGGCCAAGAGGGCCAATGGCATCCTGGCTTGTGTTGGAAATAGTTATTGCCAGCAGGAGCAGGGAAGTGATCATCCCTCTGCACTCAGGCCTGGTGAGGCTGCACCTTGAGAGCTGTGTTCAGTACTGGACCCCTCATTACAAGAAAGACATTGAGGCCCAGGAGCGTGTTCAGAGAAGGGCAACAAAGGTGATGAGGAGTCTGGAGCACAGGCTTTTTCAGGAGCGTCTGAGGGAAATGGGATTATTTAGTCTGAAAAAGAGGAGGCTCAGGGAAGACCTTATTGCTCTCCACAGCTACCTGAAGGGATGTTGTATTGAGGTGGGAGTTGGCCTCTTCTCCTGTGTAGTGATAGAACTAGAGGAGATCTACTTGTGCCTAGAGTTGAGGAGGCCTCAAGTTGTGCCAGGGGAGATTAAGGTTAGATGTTAGGAAATACTTATTCTCTGAGAGAGTGGTCAGGTGTTGGAATGGGCTGCCCAGGAAGGCTCTGGAGGTGTTCATTGAACATTTAGGTGTTGTACTGAGGGACACAGTTCAGTGGAAAATACTAGTGATAAATCGATGGTTAGACTGGATGAACTCGGTGGTCTTTTCCAACCTTGGTGCTTAGAATGATTCTATAATTTTCTTTGCTCTCAGTCGGAGATAAGAATTTAGCTGTTCCTTATGTATATGCTCCTCAAATCTGCATGTCCTAAATCCTCTCCTTTAGCACACTGTGATTTTAAATGATGGCCAAACAATTCGCTTTTCAATTTAAACTATAGCCATTGTACTTAGAACATCTGTGCTCTGCCATTTAAAAGCTGTTCCTCATAACTGCAGTTCATTGTGCCAATATTTCTTTTCGCTTTTTTTCCCCTCCACAGCCTGTACACTTTAAAGGGGCATTTGCAATATGCACAGCTGGCTGGTGCTAGAGGTAGAGGAGCAAGGCCAGTTCTCTAGGCACTCTTATATGCAGGCTGAGTTTCCCAGGCTGGCACAGCTTGGAGCTCTTTGACTGCAAGACATCCAGCTCCT
The DNA here is from genome assembly GCA_035772895.1 of Perdix hodgsoniae. NCBI lineage: Eukaryota > Metazoa > Chordata > Aves > Galliformes > Phasianidae > Perdix > Perdix hodgsoniae. Next base: position 27,448,261 of record JAPSGF010000004.1, read on the forward strand.
ACCCAATTCATGCGTCAATGCATCACATCTTTGCTTTTATAGATTATATTGCTTTCCAGACTCTTAAAAAGTTTCAGCATCCTCATTAATTCAAAACATACCTCAGCTCTGTATTGTCTGCTTTGGGTACATTTTTTACATTTTTGAGAGAGAACACCTGTTTTTTGATGTAGCAAAGTTAAGTTCATCTCCTCTAATGTTGTTCGTTGTGTCCCCTTTCATGACTTATTTGCATGCTTAGAATGGAACCTTTTCAATATCTTTTCCTGAAAGAACATTTATATGTGAGATGGTCTAAGCAGCAGGGAGTGGGATGTTTCTTGGTAAAATTTTGATAGTTCTTCTTTTCACATTTGAATCAACCCCTCTTTTTGGCTTCATTAAAACAGTACTCACCCCAAAGGAATTCAGATTCAACTGTTCATGGTGTTCTTGCAGTGGCTTATCTTTACTCAGATTTGTAAAACCAGAGGAATTGGAAAGCTTTGAGGAGACAAGGGAGTAAGAGGACTTGTGGAGCATGCCCAGAGAAGGGCAGCAAAGCTGTTGAGGGGACTGAAGCACAAGTCCTATAAGGAGCTGAGGGAAGTGGGATTGTTCAGTCTGGAGAAAAGGAGGCTCAGGGGAGGCCTTATTTCTCTCTACAGCTACCCAAAAGGAGGCTGTGGTGTGGTGGGGGTCAGTCTCTTCTCCTGCATTACTAGTGGTTGGACGAGAGCGAATGAACTCAAGGTGCACCAGGGGATATTAAGATTGGACATTAGGAAAAATTCCTTCTCCAAAAATGTGGTCAGGCACTGGAGCAGGCTGCCCAGGGAGGTGGTGAAGCCACTGACTCTGAAGATGTTCAAGAAATGTTTGGATGTTGCACTGAGGGAGATGGTTTATTGGGGAAATACTGGTGATAGGTGGATGGTTAGCTGGGTGATCTTGGAGGTCTTTTCCACTATTGGTTATTCTCTGATTGTATCAAATGATTTGTAGTTAGCAGAAAGAAATGGTGAAAGGAATACTTCTCCAGAAAGCCCAAAGATAAAATTCAGTAAGAATTTCCAGAATAGTTGCAGGAAAAAAACTTAAAGAAAAAGACTCAATTCAGTGCATTAGACTGAAAAATATTGAATAATGCAGCGAGGTTCTACATGGATAAGCGAAGAAGGATTGAAATGATTAACATACATTTTTCCCATTCTAAAAGCCAGTGTTTTTGACAAGGCTTCTCTAACTGAGGGAGCTACCAAGTCTGAGGTACTCGCTGGTCTCTTTTTTGTGCAAATCACAGATATTCTTGCTGCTCTGTTCTTTGCCCCATCTTATGTCTCCCAGTGTAAACACAGATTGCTTCTACCCAGCAAAGTATGAACCAAGTGTGCTGGTAGGTGCTCACCTCTTGGAGGGAAGGAGATGCTCAGGAATCTGACAGATACTAAAGGTGGCAGAAGTCCAGGTGGACTGACAGCCCTTCTTGCCCCTGCCACGTGATGCAGTCTGTCCTGGACTGTGACTGATAAAAATCTTTGGGAAAGTTCCCAGAAGAAGAACAGATTGCTCTTTGCTATTCTTTTAATGTGGGACTTTAGAAGATGATTTCAAACCCATTAAAATTGCCATCTCTAATATGCTTAGTGTAAAATATGGGAGCTTATTAATCTTCTCAGCTTCTATGCTAAATAAAATGGGAAAGAAATACATCCTACAGATGGGATCTATCATTTTTTACTTCGGAAGGAATGTTAACCTTTTGGGAACTTGTGTCTTTAAGCATGCCAAATCAAGAAAGAACACCATGAGCAATATAATGTCTTCTTTTAGAAGGTGTTTTACCTTGTAAATAAATGTGTATATTCTAGGTAAAACAAAGGAGCAGTTAAAGGAATAGACTGTGAACACTCCAGCCACTGAATATGTATGAATATTGACACAGAACTTGCTATTAGCTATTTTTATTTAGTCTTTTCCTGATAATTAACCATATGTTCTGTGGGAGTTTTGTCATCTGACTGTGTGTTGCAGAAGTGTCCCCAGATGCAAGATGTAGAGGAACTCTTGGGTAAATGTAGCTAGTAGTAGAATTTAGCCTTTAAGATCTCCGTGCATTTTGTCATAATTAATCATGATTTTAAAGCTCTGTGGGCATTTCGCAGTAATTAATCACGGAGAGACAAGCATCTCCTTGACAGCAAGCAGCTTCTTTTCTTCTGAGAAGCCAGTTACCCACAGTCAGTATGTGATCTGTCTCCTGCAGAGGTGGCATTAAAAGGGATCTATCAACATGAAAAAGACTTGGGCAGCAGGGAGCAGTAGTGTGACACAGAGCAAAAAAAAAAAAGTGGATGTATTGCATTATTTGGAGACTAAAAATAAATGACAGTGACCTTACAGGGAAATATTAGGTACATGGAGTACAGCTGATGTGAGAAAGGTTGGAGTGCTAATTCTTTGGATGACTCTGAAGAAATTCCAAATTTTACAGCTGAGGCTGCTGCTGCAGGACTCCAGCAGTACACAAGCTCCAGTCTTTGTCTACTATGTAATACCTCCAATAAGAAGAAGATGAATGGAAGAAAAAGGAGTACATTCATTTATTCAAATTAGCCAGCAAAGGACATCTCATTGGCGAAATGAGGCTGTGTGTTGCAGCTCCCTCCTCCTGAGAGGAGACCTACAAAGGGGAGGTACCTGATGCATTATGTCATGTGAAAGAAGATAGGCAAGGCAAAAGGCTGTGTGGCATGCTGTGAAGTTTACCACCTCATAGGTTCTGCAATGCCCACTTTTCAGTGCTGTGGTGACTCTGCTGCTTCCTTGGGCCTATCACCAACCCCTTCAGGCCAACAAACAAGTGTGTGTAGCACAGGAAGGATGGACCTCGAATAACATGATAGGGACATGCTCTAGAGGCAAATGAAATGTGGCAGTGGACATGGGACACCTTGATGGGAAACAGAGCTCTGTGATTATTAGTCTCAGTGTGAATTGATGGCTCTATAGTCTTCATGCTGCTTTCTGTTAAAGAGAGATGAGAGACAGGTGACAGTTTTGTGAAGGAAAACCCTGAGTACCAGCACCTGGGAGACATTTGCATAGCTTTTTAATTTTCAGGGTTTTGTTTGTTTGTTTGTTTTTCTTTTTTAAAGTAGAAGAATATCATTTCTTTCATGAGAGTGTACAAAAGGTTTTTCTCAAATTATGTCTCGAGGGAATCACAGAATTCTCAGTTATTTGAAGAGAAGGAAGACAAAACACTGGAAAGGATAACAAGGTTTCTTCTTCCTTTTTCCCCTATCTTCCTTCATCCTCTCTGCCCTCCTTCCTTCATTCTTTCCCTTTCCTCCTCCAGCCTTCCCCTTTCCTCCAAATCACTGGTGCTCTTTGTGAACTTCCATCATCTCCAAAACACCATGAGCAGCTTTTGGAGTGTTTGTCTCATTTCTTATGATGTCCAAATCCCTAAGTCCTCCTAGAGGCCAGACAGTCATACAACAATGCACAGTGCTCAGTCTTCCAGACAAAGTGCCCTATACACATTAACAATACTACCACTGCTCTTTATAATTTCTTTTAGCATTTAGATTATTGAGTGTAAACCCATACTTAGGAACACAGAGATCAAATCTCTTGGGTGAGCAGTAAAAGCAGCTCAGCAGGAAATCAGTGGTACTGAAAATCTGCAAAATTCACATTTTCAGAGATGCTACTGAGAGTAAGATCAAGAACAGAATCTCTCTTCTTATCTTAAAAGCCAAGAGATATGCATATCTGTTTAAACAAATGGTAGAAAGAAAATGGAAAGAATAGTTAAGCAGTTCTAAAGATAAAGTATCTCAGTATTGAAGGACTGTGCTAGGATTGGATGTGGGTTGACTGGAGTAAGTTTGGCTTCAAGTGTTCTGAAAGCAAAGACCAAGGGAAAGTTAGTGTACCACTGTTGTTACTAGACTAACTACTTTGAAGATAAACCCTCATACTATGCATAGTCTCCTATGAACGTGCTAGCTTGGCTGAGATGGATCAGCCTACTTGTTGCTGTGCAACACTAATCTAGATGTCAGAGATCATGGTTCCAGCAACTGAAAGGCTGATTGGCTTAACATATGATGCATAGTAAATCTTAGCCCCTTTGAGCTCATTTCATTGTCTGTTGTTGTCTGGTTGCCCTATGGTTACCATATCTGAAAGACTGATAGCCTTTCTGTCTTTGAATGTCTCATCTGCTTCCTTCTAGATAAGGAATATTTTTATGCAGTGAAGATCACTGTTACAAATGTGTGTAATTACTGCATGTTTCTAAGGCAGCTATTACAAGTCTGTATCTTATTACTTGGAATGTGAATAACACAAGAAGAGTTTTGAAACGGTAATGCACTGGCAAAGAATGCAATAACTTAAGATTTGACTACTGTAGCTAATGAGTCAAGTTATTTTCACCAAGTACTGTAATGTATCAGCATCTACTAATCAGTCTAGAATTAAGCTTGCAGGTTGGAGAAAATATTTGTGGTTAACATGGACATGCTCCTGCATCATCCTGCTACCCAATGAAGCCTCCATCCCACTCAGGATGATGGGAACCCTCCTGTTCCATGGTAATAGGTGTATTGGGATATGATGGATCTCAGTTGTTATGCCATCTTACAAAGGATACTCAGAAGAAAGAGCTGAGATGGAGCTGTAGTATAGGCCCTGCTTTTCAGAAGAAAGCATCTAATTGCTTTTTAGTTTTACAGCCACAAATGTCTTGGAGTTGTGTTGCAGCCAGTTCAGCTCCCTTGCATATCAAGTACAGCAAAGATAAAGAAAGACTCAGAGGAGTTTCTTCAGTAATAGAAATCCAGTTCATTTGATTACACAAAATTGTAAAAATCTGGTAAAGACAAGAAAACAAAATTTATCAGAGAAAGAAAAAGCCTCTGAGTGTATCAGAATTGTGGCAATACTGAGACCATGTTGGAGATACAGGAGCAACCTATATCCTTACTTTATATTCCTTTTGACTTGTATGTTCAGGAGCTGAGCAAATACAGTGATTAGTATAAACACCATATTCATGGCAATGTTATACAATTCTATTTGAATCTTCTGGACTAAAAAGTTTGTTTTACACTTTGCTGAAGTTCACTCTTTTGTTAAGAGACAGTCAACTCATTTCTTGCTGAGCCATTCCATAGTCAGCACACATTTATCAAATGGAGATATTTATAGCATAACTTTGACAGTACAAGGCAAGAAGAATGGCAACTCAATAAATGCTTAGAAAGATTTCCACAATGTAAAATAATGTGTCACATATGTGATATTATTAAAATAAAATCTAGGATGAAAAAAGTGTTTTAGGAGTCTCTCCGTGAACCATGAAGAGAAATTACTATGCAGTCACTCTGAGATCTCTAGGCAAAATCTGTCTCAGCTTTTTGTACTGATTTAAGTCCACATACATTTTCAGCACCTAAATAACAAAAGACAGTAAAGAGGTGTCATAAATACTATAAAGTGCTGCAACACTGCTATAACAGGAACTGAAATTCTGCTGTTACAACTGCCAGTGTCTGTCATACCCACACCACTATGTGTCTTGATCAAAGACCTTACAGAGTGATTGAATGACTTTACTTCAGACAATGTCCTTTAATAATGAGCTGACCTACTTAAAAACTCTTTTGCTTTAGAGTTAAGGTGTGCAAGAAACAACTCTTCTGGTAGTTGGGATATACCATTACCAGCCAGTGGAAATACGTAACTAAGCAAACTGAAAGCTTTTCTTTGATAGAATATACTCTCATCTTTTGCCCCTAGCAAGAAACCAACTTTGTTTCCATAAGTGCTGTATAAACAGCCTCCTTGAATGTGGAAAGAGAAGGTACACTGAAATGAAAATGGATCAGAGAACTTGAACAAGGCCTTCAGCCCTTCTACACTAACTTTCAAGAGACGCTCAGAACCTTGGCACATAAGAAAGATGCATTTTTGGTTATGCTCACTGCTTCTCATACCAACCTATGCTAGGATAATTACAGTAATTACGTGTCCAGCCTTGAAGGCATTGACACCTGTCAGACTGAGCAGATCTGACACTACAGATTTAGATGGGTCATGTGTCAGCCCTTCTGAGAGCGACAGATTTAGTTCTCAGCAACTTATAGGTATTACTGATAACTGTTTCTGTTAACCTTTGCCTTGTAAAATAAATGTCCTATGTGTTACAGTACCAGAGGAAGAATATCAAAACATCAGAGGAGAATTTTTGGTTGGTACACATACATTAATACACATCCTATGGGGTACATAAAACAAAGATGTATTATCAGTACATTTCACTGTACATTGAAAATTCACCCAAATGTATTTTTGACAAACAAAATGCAGCTCCAATAGAGGAATGGAAGTCATTAAAGGCTCTGGCCTTTCAAACATTTCCTCAACTCTACCTTCAGTTTCCAGACATTGAGCTGACAAGGTTTTAAACAACTTTCATGTTGTCTTATTTTTTCTCTAGAAGCTGAAACTTTCTTCGTGTTTGTAACAGGGAAGATATATTTACTTGACTTTCTGTTGTTTTCTGTTGTCTCTGTAAAATCATCTTCCATATCTCTCTGTTTGTCATATCATTAATCTGAGTTCTCTCCTCTTCCTATCATTAACCTGAACAGGGTACTTGTTTCAAAGTTAATACAGTCCCTGAAAATAGGGTGCCTTCATATGCTTTTGCATGCTCAGCATCTTGTGGGATTGCTCTTATGTTGAAAGGAGAATTTAATCCTTTCCAGACTGAAAAGAGAGCTATCCATCTGTGAGAATTTCTAAGCTGGATGTGCTAAATTCTGTTAATGCTTCTCTTTTCTGTGGCAAGTCAAGGTTTGAAACATGTCATTGATTTATTGCTTTCATTAACATGATGGAGCACAACAAGTAAAGAGTGTGGCTGTTGAGTTTACTGCACCTGCCCTGTAATGCAATCCATAGCCATTACCAGATGTAATTAATGTATTTGAGGCTATGTATTAGTCCACCAAATGTGCTTTTTAAAAGGAAGAGAATAGTTATGTAGAGAGCTTTTTGACTTTCCTGAAGAGTCTAAAAGCTTTTAGAAGCACAAAAATGTTCACGCTAGAAGAGCTGAATCAGGACTTTTTAGGAAAACTTTGTTATGGATGGAGAATTGATGTCAGCAAAGCAGTGACATGGGAAACTAAATGACAGAAAGTCAAAAATTTGATATCAACAATATAAGAAAAATTCTAGTAGCATCACTCACCCACAGAACCTCTACATCTTACAGCTTTAACAAGAAGATCAGTAGTGTGGTGAAAGTTGATGGAAGGCTGAGCCCTGAACAATTCGGTGTTTTGAATCTAATAAAGAAAAGGGGAAAGGTTTCTATTATTTTTTATTTTCCAAAACTATTGTAGCACAAGGTAATGACTGAGAAAAGCTGTGAGAATTGCTCACAGAGGTATCCAATTTGATAATTTGCAATCATGAAAAATAGATCCAGATACAAGTATGAAAATAGCTCAAGAAAATTTGTCACCTGAAATCTTTGTCTGATGCAGTACAAGTGATTTCCAATCCACTTGAGTTGTGAATGACCTCAGCAGAAACTTTACCTTAACGGAAGAGCTTGTTGTATGAATGTATGAATGGTAGGGAACACAAACAGCAAGCATGTATTTTCTCTATCATCTAAAACCTATGGTACCTATTATACTCATCTCCATTAAAAACAGAGATGCATTTTCAATCACTGATGAGACAGAGATAGGACTTTCTAATGTTTTAATTACTTTGGTTTCCCTTTTCAATGCTAAGACACCATGCACAAACACAATGTACAAAATGTGTGATAATGAAGGGAGCAAGTTCTTACATTCTGTGGTCCTTAGCCAGTATCACTGCAGCATCATGGTTCTCCCACTGTCCAGATCAGAGACCTTGTCAGGTACTCAGAAACTCCTGCCTGCCTGTCAGGGCTGCCTTGGTCTCCTTTCTGACCTCTGTTGAAACAAAAGAGGGTGAAGGATTAAAAAAGCAGAAGGGCTCTTGATGTTTACCTGATTGTCACTCTGTAAGAAAGTTGAATAGATGGCCAGGATGTGCTGTCCAGCCAGGTGCTCTGGAGTGCTCTGAGGAATCTCTGTTCATTTAACCTCTCAGGTAACCTGGGGCACCTGCAAACACTGGAGCATGAAAGCAATGCAGACAAGTCACTTCAGTTCAATGAGAGGTCACACATCTGCTGCAAGGATGGAAGACACAAGGAGAGCCCTGGTGCCTCCGCCCTGGTGAAGCTGTGCTTCTGAAGGAGACGGGGGTGTCATCACAAATCCTCAGTTGAAACCGAGTTTCCTAGAAAAAGGTGTGGCTGAAATGCCTATGCAACACTTGCTGAAGGGAATGCTGGATAAACAAGAAAGTATCTGTTACTTCCTAGCTGTTAATGTGAGTGTAATGGAAAACAGTTTTTGTGCTCATCATTCAAGAAAGTTGTTGAAAATCTTTGTTGTTCAGGGAATAATTATTAAAACACTGAAAGAATCAGAGAAAAAGTGAAGAAGAAAGGGTTTGAGCAGATGAGTCTGTTGAGCATACCAAAGGAATGCTGAAGAATTTTTAATGCTTCAACACCCTTGTGGAGAACAGCTCTTGCAATAGAGGGGACTTCAAACCAGCAGGACAGGGCAACACTGCATTTACTAGATGACAGCTGATAAAAATGAGAGACAGAAAATGAGCAGGGTATATCCCCTCACCACACAAATCAAAAATCTGCTGGAGCAATTTATGAATTTATGAAAGGCTGCAATAAATTCTCTATTCTTTGGAAAGTTTTTGAAACAATATAGTTATATGCAGAGATGCCCTACAGCTGCTGCTTTTGAACTAGACTCCAGTTGTCTTCATTTTCCAATCAGAGTAGCAGAGCACTATGGTGCCTTGGAACACACTGAAGTTTCACAACAGTTTCAGATTCACAAAATACAAAAGATGTGAAGCAAATATATCTTAACATCTATCTATTCCAGTTACTGACACACATGTCTGAATGATGATGACCAATATTGACTAGGTATTGACACTGAACTGTGTCCAGAGCAGATGAGACATGCTTACTGCTTGGATTTCTGTAGTTCATTACCATACTTATATGGACATTTATTTTCTGGTGCCATCACTTGCTATTCAGTGTCTTGTTGCAATATTGTGCTGAGGAGAAACATAATAGAAATTATTACTTCCTCTTTTCTTTCTTTCTTTCTTTCTTTCTTTCTTTCTTTCTTTCTTTCTTTCTCTCTTTCTCTCTTTCTTTCTTTCTCTCTTCCTCTCTTCCTCTCTTCCTCTCTTCCTCTCTTTCTCTCTTCCTCTCTTCCTCTCTTCCTCTCTTCCTCTCTTTCTCTCTTTCTTTCTCCCTTTCTTTCTCTCTTTCTCCCTTTCTCCCTTTCTCCCTTTCTCTCTTTCTCTCTTTCTCTCTCTATTTCTCTCTCTCTCTCTTTCCTTCTTTCTCTCTCTTTCTTTCTCCCTTCCTTCCTTCCTTCCTTCCTTCCTTCCTTCCTTCCTTCCTTCCTTCCTTCCTTCCTTCCTTCCTTCCTTCCTTCCTTCCTTCCTTCCTTCCTTCCTTCCTTCCTTCCTTCCTTCCTTCCTTCCTTCCTTCCTTCCTTCCTTCCTTCCTTCCTTCCTTCCTTCCT
>JAPSGF010000004.1:27458040-27537490 GCA_035772895.1 Perdix hodgsoniae
TTTTTTTTTTTGCGTGTAAAATACTGTGATACTATGATGACAAACATGGCAAGAAACTCTGCACTGAATAAAAGGCAGAATATATATATTTTTTTAATGGAAAACAACTGGCTACTTTGCAACTACATTTGGCTGTGTAGTATAAGCAAAGCTATAATAGTTGCCATTTATATAGTCTGACTTGAAAGTAGACGTTTTTGCCATTTTCATGTATGCTGATATTGTGTGTTTTTCATTCAAAATTACATTTTCCCTTCACATGCTGCCTCCCTGGAATCAATCAAGGAGATTATTCCAAAGTTATCTTGTTGTAATAATGTATATTAAATTTCTACAGAACCTCAAAGAAGGCATAGGTTTGCATTACTGAGCATACAAATAGAGCAAGCAGTAGCAGTATTAGTTTTATTTAATGCTGTGCCCACTGTATTGTGTTAAAAGATAGGAAGATTTACTGTCCATTTCAAGTGAAGTTATTGCTTTTTTTTTTTTTTTTTTTATAACTCTCTAGTAAAATAATGGGTAAAAATAACACAACGAAGTGGACTTCACAGCTGTATGTTTGACTACAAGCCGTTTCACTTCCTAAGCTTTGATCCCACTTGTGAAAAACTAAATCTTTTTTCACAGATTTCAAGACAAAGTGCTAGTGAACAAGCAATTATATAGCAAAAAACAAAACAAAAAACCAACATATAAAAATAAATGATGGCAATAATTTCTCTTTTTGAGGGTTTTTGCAGTTTTTTTCAGATTTATCCGAAGCTTTTCCCCTAAGTGACATCTTTCTGTAAATGCACTTGTCTGCCAGAATATCAAGTCATCAGCATGCCCTCAATAATAAATCATTAGTAAGTCGTTCAGATGTAGTTCTTAGTAGCAGTTGTGAACACAGGAATGCCATGGCAGCACATTTAGAGCCATCTAAACATTTTTTGAAAGCTAATAAACCTTGCATTTAATTGCATTTTCAAACTACACAGCTATTTTGCACTGATTTATTGTAATTATCATCTGTATTTAATTTAAAATAGAAAAAAAAGAATATAATCATCCTTGGCATAAACTTCAGTCAATCTATTTGTGGCAGGGTGGAATTAGCCTCACAAAAAACCTTTTTACAACTGAGCTTTCCCATGCAAAATATTTATTGCAGTACTCCTAATACTAGTGCAAAAATGTGAATGATTGTAGACAGCTGTAGCTGTGTACAAAAATCTCTTCTAATCTACATAAAATATCAAGATGTAATGATTTTCGGGTAAGAACAAATAATGTGACTTAAGCCTTCATTTGTAAGTGTACGTGTCAGCAAAACCATTTCTGACAACTTCTTCCAGAGCAGCTTTCATTTTCATGTTGAGTACTTGTACGAAATGCTTCTCGTGGTCAGTAAAGACAACCAGTACGGCATATGTGAGAGTACAGGAATGAGAGCTGAAGCCAAAGGCAACACTGACAGAATCATATGCCAAATTCAACTGACTTGTTAGATAAAATGCCATGTGCTGAAGCTGACTGTGTTATGTCCTTGCGGATAAACTTCACTACTTTTAATAGAACTGTGTAGACTGTATCCAAGAACAAAATGTGATCTGATCTAAAAAATCAGTTACACCTTCAACGCTACTGTATGTTACACCAGTTTCTAAAGCCCAAATAATAAATAAATAAATAAACCCACAGCACATAAACAAAGCATGAGTCTAAGAAAGGTCACTGACATTCTTTTTTTTTTCTTTTTTTCCCCCCTGATTTCCACTGAGCATCTTTGGCTTGAGTTATCTCATAAAGTGCCATGTTATTGCAAAACTTCAGACAGGTTTCCAGAGAAACATTTGATGGTTCAAAATGGATCACTGCTCTAATCCTGTACGTTCTGATACATTCTGCTGTTGTGGCATCATTTTGTTCTAGTGGTCTTATCCGTTTATATTCCATGGGAATTATTATCTGAAATTATCTGCAGTTGAACCCTTTTAAGTCAATGGAGTTACAGAAGCAAGAAATTTGGCTTGATATTATAGTTATTTACACTACTGTAGCATATGAGAGAGGACTGGAACTTTATTATAATGGCTAATATCTGAATTTAAAGGAAGAAATTCCCTTGTGTTTTACAGTTAAAACAAGATGTAAAAATATGTTAAAAATAATAGCAAAAGTAGATGACATTGTAAGAAACTGGTATGATTCCATGGTTGGTTGGGTATGTATCCTAATGGACCTGAATGAATTACTTTATTTAAAATGATATAAATAAATAAGTTAATACCTGCAGTTCCCCATTGATTCTGATTTGCTTATTGCTGCAAATGGGCCATTCACAAAGAGCTAAATGGCTCATAGCTCTCGGTGTTCAGCATCTTCCTGTTTTCCAGGACATTTGCAATCAAATCAGACTGGCAGAGAAGTTGCTCAATGACTAAAATTGCTTTGACTGTATCAAAACTCTGTGCTCTGATGAACGCTGAACACAGTATTTACTTCACAGAATCATAGAATATCTTGAGTTGGAAGGGACCCATGAGAATCCCTGATTCCCTCTCCTGACTCCACACAGCACCACCCCAAATCAAACACTATATCTGAGAGCACTGTCCAAATGCTCCTTGAACTCTGACAGCTCGGGGCTGTGCACACTGCCCAGGGCAGCCTTTTCCATGCTCACCAACCTCTGGTGAAGAACCTGTCCCTAACCTCACCTCACCCTCCCCGACACAGCAGCATGCCATTCACTCAAGTTTCCTTAGGAACAGGACATAAAGACAGCAATTGAATACCTGAGCAACTGATAAAAAATCTCTCAGCTCCTGACATACAGATACTACTCACTCAGATGACACTTGCCAAGACAAAAACTAGATGGAACACAATATTTATATCGACAGTTTAGCAGCTGTGAAATAAAACAGTGAACAGCAAGAAGAAAGGGAGCTGGGGACAGTGTGCCCACGTGGCCAAGAGGGCCAATGGCATCCTGGTCTGCATTAGAAATAGTGTAGCAAGCAGGAGCAGGAAGGTAATCATTCCTCTGTACTCAGCATTGGGGGGCTACACCTCAAGTATTGCATTCAGTTTTGGGCCCCTCACTACAAGAAAGACATTGAAGCCCTGGAATTGTTGCCCAGAGAAGAGCAACAAAGGTGGTGAGAAGTCTGGAGAGCAAATCTTACAGGGTGTGGCTGAGGGAGCTGGGATTGCTTAGTCTGGAGAGTAGGTGGCTCAGAGGAGACCTCTTTGCACTCTACAACTTCCTGAAGGGAGGCTGTGATGAGAGGGGTTTGGCTTCTTCTCCCAGGCAACAAACAGGACACAAGGAAATGGCCACAAGTTTCACCAGAGGAGGTTTAGGTTAGACATAAGGAAAAACCTTTTCTCTCAGAGGGTGGTCAGGTACTGGAATGGCTGCCCATAGAGGTGTTGGAGTCCCTGGCAGTGTTTAAGAGGCGTCTGGATGAGGAGCTATGAGACATGGGTTAGTGGCTCATGATATCGACGTTAATGGGAGGATGGTTGGACTAGATCTGGTAGGTCCTTTTCAACCTTGATTCTATGATTCTAAGAGAGGAGATGGTAGGCAGCAATTTAGTTTTGGGTTAGGTGTTCGATGCCTATGAAAGGGAACAGGGCACCCAGGCAGCTCCATGGAGAAAGCCCAGCCAGGGCTGTTCGCCTTCCTGGGGCTGCTGCTTTGAAACTAAGAATTGCTCTGCAAATCTGTGCTGTGCCCGGATGTACATTGTTGGAAAGAAAAATGGCAAGGCTTGTAACTTGGAACCTGCTTCTGTCTGGTATAGCATGTAAAGGATTTTTTCTTTTAAAGAAAAAGGCCAATTACCTTTTCCAAAAACTACAATGGAAAAATTGCACTCCAAGCCTACTTTTGTATGAGTTCTAAAAACACACTACCATGCTTCACCTTGCAGAAATGATGATCCTTATGATAGTCCAATTCATAACAACACATGAAGTTTTCTATCAGCCTGTTTTAGACAAAGAAGGAAGTTTTTTGGGGGAGAAACTCAGACATTAGGACCTTTTGCACTTTTCTACACGTCTTATTCAGAGGAAACTCATGTAAAAATGCAGTGCTCCTTTTCTTCAACTCCTGCTGACACATAATGTCAGTAATGTCAGAGCTTGTCTGAAATGACAAGGTAGTTTCTCATAACTTGCATTTCTTTAGCCTCTTGATATGTTCACTGCACACAGCAGCTCAGAAAGCAGAGCATTTGCCTTTCTGTACTGAGGAGAGGCCAATCTTAGATCCAGGAGCCTTTATTGCTCTGGTACTTCATGGCATGCACATATTTTTAATGGCTGACAGATTGGTAAGGAACCAGTTCCATGGTGTTAATAGTTCTTCTGACAGTCTTTGCATGTCTTTTTTTTTGAGCAGAAAAGACATGAATTTATATGAGTCCTCATTTAACTACATTAACAAAGACTTCAGGTAACTTTCTGGAGATGTTTCAGTAATTTTGTTTAAATGTTTTAGAAAAGTTCTTGGGACATTTGTTATTTCAATCAGTAGCAGTTGTAGAACTTGAGACAAAAGAAAGGACATCATTTATCCTTAGGATTGGCTGTACATTTGAGGAATTTCCAAGTGCTGCACTGAAGAAAAATGTAAATAGCAATGGGCACACGGAAACATTTTGATTTTGAGATTTAGTAGGGCTTCAGACTTCAGAATTTTTTTAGTGTCTATAAAGTTGAGGGGAAAAGACTAAAATATGAATAATATATATAAATATTTGATTAAAATAATAGCAAAAAAGAAACATTACGTTCCTAATTTGCAGCACCTATTGGCCATATCTGTGTGACTAAAAAATAGTTTTTCAATATTCACATTCTTCAGCCATAGATGAAACTCTCTTTGTTTTTGAAGAAAGACTTCCTGAGCTTTGAATAAGTTGCAGAATATTTATATTTTCAGCTTAAAGTGCTGCCAGGCATTAATATGTAGATGAGATGTCTCCAGGTAGTTCCAAATAAGAGTATCCAAACTTCTCATCATTCTAAAGAATTGCTTAAAACTTGTATTTAGAACAATACTTTTCCTTCTCTGAATGCTTGAAATATGATTCTAGTTCACTGGAGCGTTTGGCTGAGCAAGAGATTCAGCCTAGATAGTTAAATGCCTCTGATTATAAGGAAAAGTCTTTTATGATTCTATTTCAAAATTCTCAAGGATTCTTATTCAGAACTGCTCACCGGCATCTACAAGAGGAATTTGAAGAAATATGTGATCAAAGTACTATAAAGGTTATTTTCCTAATGTAAAGGTACAGTTTTGGCTACTCAAATAAAAATGAAAATTGACTCTGTTAAATCTTTTCATTTGTACATTAAGTTTCATAATTAAGTTTATGTATGTCAAGACAATGCACAATTTTATTTTGTTTTATCTTATTTTAGAACAGAGTAATTTTTCTATTTTTTACTTAAAAACTGATACATATGTGCAGGTTTTACCAGTGTACATAAAGAGAAAGAAATACATTATTCTTAAAATGTTCGACTGTAGGAAGCAGATGTTGTGAACCCTAGGAATACATAGAAAATTCACAAAGACAGTCTTAGGCCCAGTTTGGTGTTTTGTGAGATTCGGAAGAACACAAACTATTGATTTGTGATACATAAAATTATCTGGCTACAGGGTATTATTGAAGACTGTATTTCTAGAGCCATGTATCAGAAAAACTTTCACCTTTTGATGCATGTATTACTCCGTCAGCTAACACATGACAACAAAAATGAATTACAATGTGATGTGGACTTTTTTTTTTACTTAGGAAGATTATCTGTACTGCTGTCTTGGAGATGCTTTTTGAAAAGAAGTAGATTGCCAATGTTTCAGCTCTTATTATCATGATTTAATAACAATAAGACAACCAGAGGTGTCATTTTTAGATTAATAAATAGCATAGATAAGGGATACTAATTATAGATAATTTAAAAAGGAAACCATTCATTTAGTGTGTCAGTATGTGGTAAGGAAAATTGATTTTTATTTCTCTTCATACTTCATTAAGTACATGTTAGTTTCAATGGGGAGAGAGCTATTTCAGATTCCAGCAATTAAACCTATCTGAGCAACATCCATCAAGCCCTTCTGAGAGATTTACTGATAGGGAACACCTTCACTTATGCTTCTCCTTCCACTCCTTGCTGAAACATAAGAACCTGAGCCCTGCCTGCCTGGTTGTCTTCTCAGTTGTCCACCAATGTTTCATTGCAGGAAATACTGTGTTTGACCCAATTCTGACAGAAATTCACCCAAACACTCTCAGAAAATATTTCTCTAGTTATTTCCCTGTGTGATTTCTTGTGCTGGGTGTGCCTTTTGGAAATTTTTCTTGCCCCATCTCCTGAATTTCCAATGTAAACTTTTTATATTCAGTCCTTTCATCAGTCAACCTGGAGAGTAATTTATTCTCTTCCATTTTGCTGGAACCTTTGAAGTGTTTTGAAGACTGTTATTTTGTTTTTGTTTGGGTACCACTTCTTGAGAATAAGAACTCAATTTCTTTCAGGACAGCAGATAATTCAGACCTGGCACATAACAACAATTTGAGCATAGTTATTAATCGTTAGTTTGAAAAACTGTTCCAGAGTGTTGAATACTAACTTCTGATTATACATAAAATGCCCTTTTTGCTTGACATGAGTGAAAATAAGAACGACAAAGACAAAATTGTTGGGCCCATTGCTACCCACTAATGCCATTATTTTTGTAATGACAGTTTGACTTGTCTAAACACAGAAATTATGGAAGGACATGTTGTTCGGTGGATAAGGTCATCATTGGTACTATTAAAAAATCAGAAAAATCAGAAACTTTTTCTTTCTTTTCTTTTTTCTTAAATATTGTTCCACATCGATATATTGAGCTGCTTAAGGATCTCTTCAGTGAAGTGACAATGTGATATATAGGTATATAAATGTCTCCACGCACAGTAGTGAGATCCTGAAGTCAATAGGGCGAACTTGAAGAGAATGAATGGCTAGGCATCCTCCTCTCTCCTGAACAAGACATCCTGATCAGATCAGAACATCATTCAATTTGGTCTTGGCCAGGTCCTGCAATGCAGCTATCGAGTATCTTTTCACAAAACAGAGTCTTGGATGTACTTTTCTCATCTACTTTCTATAATTCTTGTACTTCTAGCTTTGACTGTGAATATTTAAAAGTAGGAGGAGTAGAAAGGATAGATAGAGACAGTGAGATACTGTGATAGCAAGGCAAGTGGTTGATCTGTGCAGCACGTTCATATTGCAATGTTATCATCTCAGATAGAATCTAGTTTTCCCCTCTGAATCTGTGAGCTGCTCTCTAATTGACTAGGAAATTAGGAACAGATGACAATTTTGGAGGAAAATCTGCTGTCAAATATATCTTAAAGAACAACATCAGCTTAGCAGAGGAAAGCATGTGTGCATAAACGGCTGCAGCTTGAGGTGTGACCACGTAGCCAGTCAGTGACCCCTGGATCCCAGCCAATGACAAGTGAATCTGAAAACTTGGGCCGTCATTGTTTCAAACCATTAAGTTCTTGGCATAGTCTTGTCATATCTTGTGATGTGGAGTCTGTGCAAGCAGGTGTGGGCTTACTGGCAGAGTGGGAAGGCACTGTATAATATATTTATTTCTATTTCCATCAAGACTGCCCTGAGCTGTCCCCTGGGTTGTGAAAACAGCTTGGCCATGTGTCTGGGTAGTTAGGTGACAAGCAGCTGACACTGCACGTGCAGAGAGTGATACAGACCAGGTGTCCTGGACAGACACATGGGAGACCTTGCACAGTGAAAGGTGCTCCTCCATTACTTAATTCAGTCATACTTGTACCACAGCTGAAGGTGACCTTGGCAAGGCATGTGTCTAGGCTGACACATTGCGAGGTGTAGGCTCAGGCAGCCTGGTCTCCCCCCAAGATCCTAAAGTCATGCTCTACCCAAGTTGTGCACATTTTGTCTTTTTATCTCCTGCAGAGAAGCAAGACTATTGACTATCTTAGCAAAGAAATCCTATGACTCAAGAAATCCTCAGAAAGTCAGAAATTTCTGTGAACACGGTAAATTCCCCATTTAGTTCATTAAAGGATTTATCTGAGAGAGCAGTACCTTTCCTGATACATATTAAAGTTCAGTTTGTCTGTTGAAGTTGTCAGGTGTATCTACCAACCAGAAGGCTACAGCTTATTTTAAAATTAGGTTACTCCAAACTGTGGTTTCACATGACAAAACCATGCATTGAAGAAGCGTTTTAAAATTTCTTGCCCTATTCTTGCATATCTCATCCAGGATGCTCTTCCTGTTCGCATCCCTGTGAATACTCTCTCCAACTCTGCTTCTTGTGACTATACTGCAAACTGGATGTGGGGATTGATTTGGTTTTAAAAGAACTCTTTTCTTTATTGACTGGCTTGCATTCGAGCAGCATAGGACTCCCTGCATTTCAGAGTGCAGCCACACTGGCAGCTGTTAGCAGCATAGTGGCAGCTATCCTGGCTCCACAGAAGAGCAGTGACACCACACAATGTGGGAATGAGCTGTAGGGCATGAATATCTTGAAACATTGGAATGCTTCTTCTTGTGAAACTTCAGTTTAAGTCTTTCCTGTTGAAGTTCCTCTTCTGGGCATAAACAAATTATACAGTCACAGGCACAAAAGCATATTCAAATGACACTCTTGTCTACCATTTTGGACACTCCCTGGATGATGATTGCTTTACTAGCTTGATTCATATCTATGGGAGCTGTTAGCTGAAAAGACAGATTACATCCCTATATATTGGCAAACGGGAAATATGCATTTCAATCCTCACAAGCAGTGGAAGGAAACAAATTTGTAATGCTCTAAGTCCTGAAACAGTATAGCAAAGAAAGCTTTTTCTTTTCCTGGTATTGCTGGGAGTACAACCTTTCATTTTCCTAGAGTGAAATGTTTTATTTTGCAACAAAAGTGAGCTTTCCAGTGCAATTCCGTTCAAAAAGAAGGTATCCAAATTGAGGTCTCTACAAGCAGTCATTTGCTAGGAGCTGAAGATTCTGTCACAGTCATGCTTGGAGAACAGTTCACCTCCCTCCGGAACAGTCACTCAGAAGGGGACTTGCTTGCCTGACCACAGGATGTTAGTAGTTGAGATGCTTAGGGGATCTGGGTGGGCAGACAGGACAAGTATCAGACTAGCACCTTTTAGTTGTAATCTCTGAAGACAGGAAAGATACCTCAGAGTATCTAAAATTACACCTACATTTAGGCCACTGAATACCACAGCAGCTTGTCAGTTAAATAACTTTATGATCTCAGTACATGGTTGATGGTATTGAGATAGTGTACTCTGATTTAAGTACGAGCTCCAATGTCCATTTTGTATACATATGTCCATATGTAGGCATGTAGATTTTACTTCTTACTCTTTGTTTGAATTCCATTCTACTTGTCAAATCAAACAAACAACTAGTTGCTGTTGCTTAGAAGAAAAATCACATGCAAATCCTTTTCAGCGATCAGTAGTTCTACTGATAAACTGAGAAATTAGGCAATTATGGCAGTTCTGAGGATGCACAGATTTGGCAGTGGCTCTGTGTGTCTGTATGCCTTAAATATTGATATCTGAGATTTTGGTGCTTACACAGGCACTAAATGAAACTCAGCTCTTATTTTGTGCAGCCAGCTGAAGTGAGAAATTAATAATAAATGATCAAAACCAGCAAATGTTCATGTTCACATGAACACTTGTGATCTTATAACTGTATTCCTCTAAAAATCTTTCTGAACAAAACCTTTTTGCCTATGAGAGGACTAGTGAATGAAAAACTTCAATGGGAAATCTTGTCTGGTTCATTCAGTCAGTACCTAGCTGCTGCAGAATATTTTATTTCAGGGTGTTCTAATGTTTCAGCCTTTCACCCAAACATAGCAAAATCATCCAAACTTCAATTATCTAATTTTTTATGTGAGAACCATTTTGCCATACTTCTTCAGAGCAGATAAACCCACCTGCACATGGCAGACTCCCCATCCAACAGCTAACCAGGCAAATATGAAACACTCAGTGTCCTGAGGAAATTAGGAAGTTTTTTCAATTTGGTAAAAATAGTGTTCAATTATCATTTATATTGCTTTGTTCATCACTACTTACCTCAGAATGATTCAAGATTTATTTATTTTTTACAGGTGTAGCCCCTGAAAGGTATTTGAGTCAAAGCACTTCTTATTGTGAAAGATTGAAACTAAACTAAATGTGTTTAAAACATGAAATACCAGATGTCTAGTCGTAAATAGAATAAATGATGGTGACATTTTTATGCTCGGCATTTCTTCTGTTTAAATGTGGTGATTTTTTAAGCAGATAGAGTGTGTTATTTAGTTGCCTAAACACATTATAGTCCTGTGCTTTAAATACAGTTGCTTATATTTTGTTCAGATTGTGACAGGTGTTATCACATTAGGTGAAGTTTCTCTTGAGATCTAGATTTAAATTCCCCACAGTACCTTTTTGGAAAGAAAAGAGCTACTGGCCTACTCATGAAAATCTACTGGCAAAAGCAAAGAATGATGATTACTTTTCCCTTCCAGCATTGATCACTATTTCCAATAAAGAGGTGCTTTATTTTATTGCTGTGAGAATTTTCAGATTCTCCATATCCTCCTGTGCCTCTCAGCCTTTCTTTAATCTATCTATAGCCAGAAAGAATGTTTCTGTTTTTGAGGAAAGAAATCTTTTCAGATTCACCCTGCAAGTAGGTTATGGGGGAGCTCAAGTCTTCAGACACCCTAATCTGGCTGATATTTCAGGACAGGGTAGAATTGAAAAAAGAGAGAAGAAATAGACCACTCTAGAGCAGTGGAAATTATCAGTGCAATACAGAATCACTTTGAGCTAGACAAACACATGTTCTTTTGATCTATATTCTTAGTATGCAGACCTTAATAAAACAGATAGATTAATTGGAAAATAACTCATAGCCCATCCATAGGTAATGAACTGCTTACGAAATCTTTAAACAAGATATGCAAGATCAGGTGACTTTTGTGTTTACTGAAGCTCTTCTGCTTCTGATTCAGAGATAAATGAATCTTGTT
The DNA here is from genome assembly GCA_035772895.1 of Perdix hodgsoniae. Lineage (NCBI taxonomy): Eukaryota > Metazoa > Chordata > Aves > Galliformes > Phasianidae > Perdix > Perdix hodgsoniae. The sequence goes on from JAPSGF010000004.1 coordinate 27,469,142, forward strand.
TGCAGTAAAATGACAGACCTCTCAAGCTGCCACATGGCTTTTAAGTAGAGTACAGATTTCAAAAGAAGTTAAGTATCTACTATGAAGAAAACATACTCTGTTTTCTGTGTCTTGAACAGAAATGGAAAAAAGAAACAAGAAGTGTGTTTCAATAGCCAAGTACTGCACAGGTCCAGCACACTTCTGCTATCTTAGAAGCAGCTGAGAGGGATCCATTAGCCATTAATCATTCATTTTCAGAAGTCCCAAATCCCAACCAGTCCACAAACCATCATCTGCCAGCAGTGTTGGAGAGAAGTAAATACCCGTTGTACCACTGGTCATGCCAAGGGCATAGTACCAACCAGCATGGGATTTTCTTCTCATGCTGAGCCTGCTGTTAATGGGGGTACAGCAGGGAAAGAAATGGACTACCTCAGTCAGTGACAGAGTGATAGCATTTGTAAAGGCAGAACAGGCCATTAGCTCAGCATGTATTACCAATATTTTAGGTAGCTATTCTTAGGTTGAAATTGGTGACTTGTGCCTGACAAAATACAGTTACAGTGCCTCCTTAATTTCACAGTGACAGGAGTGCTGCCATTCCCTATTAAATTATTAGAGCCCTTAAAGTCTTATTTCTGGTGTAAATATTTCACGGAAAGTGAATCTTGATATTAGATTCCAACACTCATTTAAAAATTGCTGATATTTTTGCTCTGCCAGCTGTGAAACCAACGCATTGGACAATTGCTGGACACAGGTGAAAAGAGTCCATTAAAAATATTGAACCAATAATTCACTGACATTTCTTGCTGTATTCACCTAGCTCTATTAGTTCCTAAATCTCAAAGACCTTTTAAAACACGTGGAGTAGAACTGAGAAAATAAAATGAATCTGTTCTAATGGAGACATTTGTCATTGAGGCAGATCAGCAAACCTGAAGTTAAAGAACAGACTGGAAAATTGAGGACATCACTGAAATAAGGTTAAAAACCATCATCGTGAGAATTCATAAGCTGAACCAGTCCATAGCAGCTGATGCCCCAGACCTTATCCAACTCAGTTTGTCTAATCAGTGAACTGAAGCAATGATGATAGCTGGAGTGTTAGCAGTCTGAAACACAGAAATGCTGAACATCAGAAGAAATTCTTTCCTGAATAAATGCCATGGGAATGGCTTAAAACTTGTGTGGTATTTTAATATATACTCACCAGTTACTTAAATGTCAGAAGAAAGTATGCTTAGGTAGCTATACATTAGCCATGTGTTCTATGACCTTCAGGCTTCAACAGCTACTTCAAAAATAAATGATATAACCTGAAATGGTGAACATTTGGACTACTGAATAATGAAGGACAGATTTTCTATTGGTGTAAACAGGCCAGTGTCACTGATTATATTATGATCCATACATTTTGAGTCTCTTGTTCATTACAGCCTAAGTTGCACCTAGAAAAGCTGTTTCTCATTCCAAAATTATATTCTCTCTCATTATAAGAATGTGGAATATATGTTAAATTCACTTACATGTACAAATAAAACACTTTTCTACCCAGTTCTTATCTCTACCTCTGCTCCTGCTTAGTATTTTTATTCTTTTAAAGTGAAATAGGGTCCCAACTGAATCTGAAGAATTTGTAGTAACATCTGCTTTTCAGGCAAAGGATCTTCCATAGGTTGCTGCAAAGATAATGCATCCTATTTATTTCCATGGAAACCAAAACAGTTACAAGGAGAAAAATATCATTACTTGATACAGCAAATTCTTGGCTACAAAACACTGTTTTTCAACACAGTCACAACCATTAGCCATACATTTTCACCAGTGATGAACAAGAGCTGTATGCTGTGCTCATAAACATCTGCACTAGCGGAGGTGACCCACTGTTGCTGTCACCACTGCTGAAATGAAACACCCACAGCCCCACTGTGCTCACTTCCACTGTTTGATCTTCATGAATGTCATTAGTTGCCATTTCTTCTGCATGGAAGAATCCAGTGACACAGTTTTGCTCCAGCCACACTTCCATGTCAGATGCCATGTTGTCAGACTGCCCCTCTGCTGCCATCTGTTGAACAGCAACAAAATGTAATGGAACATTGGTGGGAAGGTTCAGCCTCTACTGCTGAACCACCAACATCCACCTCTGATGTTGTGGGCCAACACAATAAATAGGAGGCAGTACTTCCAGAGCAGCACTCATATTTCTAGTGACTTTATCACTATTTTTTTTTTTTTCTGTTCTAAGAACTATTGATAATTATTTTTAGTAGTGTATGAATGGTTAATTGCCAACTTCTGACGTATAATAAAGTTACATGTTTTCATTCTCAGAAAAAATAGATTTCCAGTCATGATAGGACTACTTCATGCACAAAGTATAGCACTGTTTAGGAAATATTAATTTTATGGAGCCCAGCATTCCTGCTTTTACTAACAGAAAGCAGTAGCAATATTCATAGCCGTGCTCAGAATTTCTAGCACTGATTTTCTATTATCCACATCGGCAAATGAGCAATTTTTCTTTAGTTCGTGGATGCTACATTTAAAGGAGTAGCAGCAACAGACACCAGGTCTTTTTGAAGAATGAATGAAAAAACAAAAAATATAGCCTCTATTAGTGTGTGAAATTGTCATGTTGCTCTACTAAGGCAAAAAATGTGCGCAAAAAAATGAACGTGCACTTTCAATTTTTAAATTGGAAAAGAGAGGAAATAAGGTAAAGTTTCCATGGGGTAGGGCAATGACGATTTTGAGCAGGAGGCAAAACAAGTTAAGAAAAAGAGGAATAGTTGATCTTGAAATAAAAAATGGTATATGGCACTCTGTGATTAGAAATGGCAAGTGGTAGATTGCCCAGACCAAACTTTTAAGTAGAAAATAAACAACAGTAGCAAGATAATAAACCATAAAGAAACAGAATCTCTCTTCAACATCAGCCTGAATATGAAGACACAGGCACAGGAGTGCTGATGACAGCCTCTCAGGAATGTCATCCAAAAGTCTTGTTTATGTAACTCAGTGAGAAATGTATTTCATTACAGTGGCATAAAAGATCTATGTGAAGGGGACAGACAACCAGAGCACTCCTTGCCTCTCTTCCTGCTTCACACTTTTGCGAAGAATACCTTGTAATCCAGTCCCTTGAAACTTTGAGAAAACAGCTCAGATTTTTTTCTACCAGTAAGAGTCTTCCTCATGCAGTTAAGTATATTGTGAATCACAAAAATATACACAGATACTGCCTCCTTTTTAAAGCCAATAGAAAATTGATCTATTCCAGTTCTGTCAAATGGACAGTAAAAACAGGGCAAAAAAAAAAAAAAAAAGGCAATGGTGAGAGTTGAAAATGTGACAGAATGTGAGACAGGACACAGCAGTCATCCTTGATCTCTGCTGCTCCTTGGCACCACAGAACTTGCTGCTGCAGCTGTCTGGACTGCTGGTAAGTAGGAGATTTGGGAAATGTCATGTAAGCTCTTTCCTTGATGAGCATAAAGGCTCTCTTTACCTTTCTCTCAAAGGTTACATTTGATGAAGTAGAATACCTTTTAGATAGCAGCGGCTATTTCTCAGCTCTTATTTTCTGTTGATTTTAATATCTCTTTTGAGGGTAAAGTATTACATTTCTACAAGAACTTAAGAAACTTTGCAGTTGAGAAATGCACACATAGCATCATGCTCAGAATGTAGTTTTTGTCCTTTCTTTCAACTTTATTCATTTGTCTGAGAGATCATCACACTGCCTCTTCAAAGAAGTAAATCCCTCTATTTCAGTGAGTCACTTTCAATTTATTCCAGGTTTGCTCTGATGTGTATGAAAAATAGATTAAGTTACTTTAGACTGTGGGTTAGATCAATAGTTGTGAATTCATACTTGGAATTTCTTGTTGTTAAGCTGATTTTTCTCTTGTAATATAGTCCCTTAACACATTTGATCAGCTTCTGGGAATGGAATTTGGAGAGAGTGTACATTTATGTGGAGCTACTTACACTTCAGAGTGGTGTGAAGAAGACAGGCCATATTTCAGCTATCCTTATACAAATATTTTAGTGGCTGAAGTGGGTTGTTCTCTAGAAAGTTCTATTTTTTTCATTGGCTATCAAGGGATAACAATATCACTCAATCATGTGGAGGTGCCTATACGGTCAACATCTACATTAGGCAGACGATCCTGTTTTGTTACCTAATCATAAAAGATTTTCTGATACACTTTTCTGATAGTCTCAGTTGCACATAAGATAATGTGGATGTTCTGCTTTGTCCCCCATGCAGCAAGAAGAGTCTGTGCCTGCACAGATGTACCTCTGCTTTGATTCTGGAAGGAGTATGAGGACATATGCTGACAGCATATCTCCAGAACTTGACACACTCCTCCCTCCACCTGTGCATCTTGGAAGATCTTCCCTAGAAAAGGATTTTGCTAAGGGTAGCAAATCAGGGCCTATCAGTAGCCCAGTGAAGAGCAGAAATGATCTGAGACTCTCACTTTATCATTCCATTCTTTCTTACATAAAAATATACACAGATTTTTGGGAGGAATACACAACCCCTGACTGCATGCTTTCCAGTTGAGTACCTTGCAGGTCTATTGTCCTCTTGCTCTGCTGATACGAGCCGGCGATCCTCTTGTGCTAATGTGACTTCTTTCAGACACTTTGATGAACTTGGTGTAGCCTGGATGTCCTGATGTGAAGGAACCAAAGTTATCTCCAGAGGTTTTATGGGTAGTTGTGCTAGAATCTGAATGTCTAAATTGTCATTCAGTGCCTATATATACATTATTTCCCTGAGAGACAGCAAACCCAATGTGGATAAGCAGTGCTCTTTGTGAAGGAGGAGCTGCCAGCTGGTAACTAAGAAAAGAAACTTCCAGAAGAAGAAAATATACCAATAGTCTCCATATCGAACATAAATTCAATTAGAAAAAGGTTGAAACACAGTATGTTGTTAAACAAATCAGGTACTTTGTCACTGTGAGAAACCTTCTTTACTTTAAGTAGACAGGAGTATGGTTTGTGTACGAGGAAAGGGAACGCTGATACTACCTATCCATTAGTCCAATTTTCGATAAGTGGTTGGTTGATTTGGTAATAAACACAAAATATCAATAAATGTATTTTAGAAGGCATTTTTTATATTCATTCATTTGTAAGCTTTCAGTGGTTCAGCAAATGTAATCTGAAACACCTGGCTGAGGTATATTTAATATGACGTAGGATGTGAGCTCAGGAATAAATTTAATATAATCACCAAATACTGAATAAGGCAGTAAAATCTTGGAGCAACAGGGAGTTGTATGGTAGATCTTATGTGGAAAATAAAATTATAAAATGTTAATGAAATAGGCATTTAAAGCTGAAGTTATAGTGTACAATTTATTCCATTATTAAAGTATTAAATTAGTTTCGTACAATAAACCAGAATGAATGTAAGACTAATGATTATGAGGATGACAAGTGGGGAAAATAAATTAGTGTGTGCTGCTATGTTGTAAAATCAAATATAGCTGTATAGTTACCAATACAAAAACTTCTCTGTAATGCAATATATAACAAATGCACCAAAAGCATGGAAGTTGCATCTGTCACTGTGGCTATTTTAAAGATTTTTTTTTTTCTGTGACAAATCACCATGAAAATAAATTCTGAATATTTTTATGAAAAAAAATCTAGAAAATTTTCCAAATAATTTTAATACAAATGCTATAGGAACACTGATTCATTTCTATTGCTATGAAGAGATGTTAGGTAGAAGTGATCTTGAATCAAGACTTTCCATTTGAACTGTATCGAATTAGAACACTTTGAAATGGCTGAATCCTGTTTTCAGAGAATCACAGAATCAGAGAATCACAGAAATCCCAGTTTGAAGGGACCCACAAGGATCACTGAGTCCAGCTACGGTTTCCACACTGCACCACCCAAAGTCAAACCCTGTGTCTGAGCATGTTCAAACACTCCTTGAATTCTGGCAGCTAGGGGCTGTGCCCATTGCCCTGGGCAGACTGTTCCATGCCCACTGTCCCCTGGTTCAGAACCTTTCCCTGATATCCAAGATTTTTTTTCTTTGAATCAGAAATTTATTTCAACGATGAAAAGGATTTCTGAAAAAATCCCAAATAGAACTAATAAAATCATTTTTAAAGTGGAGAGACATGGGCTTAAATGTAATGTAAACTTGCTGCAGTTGTAGCTTCTCCTGCTGGGTCAGCTCGCAGCCCTCTGATCTTGCCTGTTGCTTTCTCTTAACAAAAAGACAGTGGTGAGAAAATATAGCAAAGTTGTCAGCATGAAGCTTTTGTTATTCATCAACAATAATTGCTTCCTGTTCAAAATGCTAACTTGATAAGATTGGAGAATAATTGCCAAATGCTTCGTGGTAGGTAGGAAATGGAGCCGCAAATAAATCTCTGTTTGCACTATAGAGAGTAGAGTAGAGAAGCTCTGGAAGCAGGGAAGGAGATAAGAAAGAAGAGGGTGCATAGGCAGTGGTTGTGTTGTGATGTGTTTTCTGCATTCATCCTCCCAAATTCTGGGCATGAGTCACATCACCCCAGCCTCATCATTTACACTGGTTCTTCTCAGTTTGAATGAACTCAGTTTTGAGACTTCCTAAACTGGCTTCCAGCCAGAAAGAGGCTTTGAGTCTCTGGAGATTTCAGACTGAAACACTTGAGACCAAGGGTCAAGTCTTGCCAGTACAGCTGAAGCTTTACGTACAGCAGAAAACACATCAGAAAACAAAAGAGGAAAAAAAGCCTGAAAAAGAGGAGTGAAGGAAAAAAGGTAGAAAGAAGAGAAAAATATCTAATAATAATAAAATTACTTACTTAGGGTAATAAGTTAGGACAGACATTGATAACCAGGAGCGTAACAAAGAACATCATAAAATGTATGAGAAATAAGAGTGACCAGAAATGAAAGGAAACAAAATAATTTAGAATTTAACTAATAGACAGAAAAGCACTTACAAATGGTGTCAAAGCCACCACCAGCACCATCACAGAAAAACAATAAAATTAAGTGTTTATTAAAACTCCTTTCCCAGGAACGTTATATGGTTCTGAAGAAAAATAGAGAAAAAGACCAAGAAAAGTGGAAAATAAAAAAAAGAGAGGGATACTAAAAGAAGAAAGGAAAAGGAAGTAAAAGCAACATACACACAGCTTTAAGATGGAAGCACTCTATTTAATTTATTCAGATTCATTCCTGCCCATGATTTAGATGTTGTCAGGAAGTGAATTATTGCAAGCAAGAACTCTTACATCCAGGGGGTTTTCTGTGAAATTCACATCCACAAGCAAAAATATGCTGTTAAATCTATATTTTTATTTAGACAAACAAACAAACAAACAAAACCCCACCCTTCTCAGTGCATTATGCATCGAGCTAACACGGACTCAAGAGACTGCCAAAGTAGAGTTGCCTTGCTATGCATACAAAGTAGCCTTATAACTACTTTTCAAGTATTTAAGTTGCCCACTTGATCTTGGCAACCAGTTCTCAACCCACCTCACCATCTATATGGTGATACAGATATCCTGCACTTCCTCAGCTTCATTATAAGGATGCTGTGGGAGACAGTATCAAATACTTTGCAGAAATCAAGGTAGACTACATCCACTGCTCTCCTCCGTCCACCCAGCCAGTGATGATATCATAGAAGGCTACCAGATTGATCCTGCATGACCTCCCCCTGGTGAACCTATGCTGACTACTGCTGATAACCTTCCTTTCTTCCAATTGCCTGGAGATGGCATCCAGAACAAGTTGTTCTATTACCTTTCCAGGGACGGAGGTGAGGCTGACTGGACTGTAGTTTCCTGGATTATCCTTCTTGCCCTTTTTGAAGACTGGAATGACATCGACTATCCTCTAGACTTCAAGCACCTCTCCCATTCTCCAAGACCTCTCAAAGATGATAGAGAGTGGTTCAGTAATCACCTCTGCCAGCTCCCTCAGCGCATGTGGAAGGGAAGAATTAGGAAGAAGCTATTTTCTCAGAGGGTGCTGAGGCACTGGAATATGTTGCCCAGTGAAGCTGTAGGTGCCCCATGCCTGGAAGTGTTCAAGGCCAGGTTGGATGGAGCATTGAGCAACCTGGTGTAGTGGGAGGTTCCTCTGACAATCAGAGGGAACTAGTAGATCTTCATGGAATCATATAATCTTTTAATGACTTGGGTTGGAAGAGACCTTAAGGATCCTCTAGTTCCAGCCCCCATGCCTCAGGCAGGGCTCTACCCACCAGCTCGGGTGCCCAGGGCCACATTCAACATGGCCCTGAGCACCTCCAGAAATGGGGCATCCAGAACATTTTTGGGAAGCCTGTGCTGGCCCCTCACCATCAACTGAGTAAAGAATTTCTTCCCAACATCTAACTTAAATGTCCCCTCTTTTGATTTAGCTTCCCTTTGTCCTGACACTTTTGGACTATGTAAAAAGTCAATCTCCCTCCTGCCTGTAAGCCCCCTGTAAGTACTGGAAAGCCACAATGAAGTCTCCCCAGAGCCTTCTCTTCTCCAAGCTAAACAAGCCTAACTCTTCCTCACAGGAGAGGTGCTCCAGCCCTCTAGTCATCTTTGTGGCCTTCCACTGGACCTACGGCAACAGCTCCATGTTTTTCCTGTTCGGAGACCCTTCCGATCCAAACTGTTCTATAATTCTATGAATAGTTGGGGAATTTCAGCATTTCTAAAGAGTCAGAGATGGAATCATTTCACAGACATCTACTTTTGATGTTAGACATCTCATCAGACCACTGGGAATGCCTTTTGTAGTCAACAGCCAGAAAAAGATACCTCAGTGGACATTTTTAGTTCCACTGCAATCCTTTGAGATTTTGCTGTGAATAGCTAAGTGCACGAGTTAGACATACTTATGATAATATTATTGTAGGTCTGGATGTCATCTGGAAAAGAGCCATAAGTACAGTTCATAGCTTGGAAAAAGGCTTTTCTTCATTCTCTTTCTGTTATTGAAAAAATAATTAAGAAGCAGCATGACTGGAGAAAAGCAGCTGGAAGCTAATGGCCTCTTGAGCTGTCTGGTGGAAGGTACTGCAGCAACCAGTGGAAATGGAGGTCAGAGAGAGTTAGAAATAAAGAAAAGCTGTAATAGGAACTGACAGACAGAGTGAATCTGAGTCTGACCTTAATGTGTAGATACCAGAAATTATTTAAATGTTTAAATACCACAGCATTAAGTCAGAACGGAAAAAAAAAGAATTCCAAGAAATCTTTAATGCATTTCTACACTTAAGAGTAGAAAGCATGTTATGTTATCCAGTTTTAATTTCCTTAGCAAAATTATGAGATATTGGAGAATTTTTGGAGTATGTGCACTGTTTACAGGACTGATGGTAGGACACAAGGAGCTTTGAACTAGTATGCATACCTTATACTCAGTGGGTTTAAAATATAAATAATTTGCTAACAGTAGATTATGAAAGAAAGTTAAGACAGTTCAGTTAAGCTGAAAAAAGCATCTGAAAACAATCTCAAAACATCTTGAGTGAAATTGAGGCTTTCCTTTTTTCCTCCCTCTGTTAGTGTTTGGCCTGTCTCAACAAAACAGTTTCCTTATGGGTTATATCTGAGTGCTGTATTTAAAAGAAAAAAAAAATCAAGAGTATAATAATGCAATTATATTGGAAAATATTATCTGAAATTCTAATTTACATTCATTTGAACTCTTTTTATTTTTTTATTGTATAAGCCCTGTATTCAAGGTCTGTACAATTTGAGCCTCACTAGTTTTTTTTTTCCTTATGGGATCAACAACTTCAAAATAGCTGAAAATTTTAGTGACAAAATGATATGTGTTGCTTCTGAAATTTGTACCACCACCTCTGTTTTGTGGTAAAGAATTGGAATGTGACCTTTAAAACAGAAACAGAAGCACCTATCGCTTTGTACTGTAATGTGAAACAGATTGAGTGTTTTTATTAAATTTTTTTGGTAACTTGCTGGGAACACAGATTTCTAATGATCTTGTTTATCAAAGCTTTGTTTATGCTTTTAAAATTAGAGTAGGACCAAACTGAATCCTTTCTTCTGTTCTTGACAGATGTTTTATCACAGAATGATAGGCTCAGGTAACTATCAAGCAAAAGGCTGTAACAGTGTTGAACTGGTATTTAACAATAACAATAACTAACAAAAAGATAACAATAAGCAAACAAACAAACAAACCAAAATGATGTTTAGTGCAACTTAGTGATAAGAAATTCATCAAGCAAGCTGAATTTCACCCTTAATGAAAGGCTGCTGACAGCATTATTAACATATGTTTCCCAACAGTTGTTAGCGTGGAAACAAAGTCAAGTAACCCTCACCCCCCACAGAGAACACAACACTACATATTACCTTGAATAATGCTAAGCATCTCTTTAAGTGTATTATCATTTCCCTTCTTCTTTCTCTTTTTCTTATCCAATTTAAGATGCTTTTAGAACCTTCTTTTTGCAAACTTCTAAGGGAAGAACTTGTGCTTTTCTGCTTCTCAATGTCTACATCCCCAAACCTGCTGTTTTGGAAGAAACTACTTGTCTATTCATTTTCAACAACCATTTCAATTTTATCAAAGAGCATTCCCTTATGAAATTCAATCACACTATTCAAGGTCTTTATTTTGAATGAAATTACGCACAAACAGCCCACATTAGAGAGCAGGATAATTGCCTTTTGCTAGTCTATTTTGTGCTTTGGTACAATCTTCAGTGTAACACATTAACTTGAGGTAATCAACTCCTTGAAAACTGCCACTGAACCACATACAGCATAATGACAATGTTTTCAGTGAGATGCTTTGCTAAGTTTCACCTTTTCAGTAGGTATGCTACCTAAATGTGCATCTGACTGTTCTCCAATAAGCTCTGATAGTCTCTCCTCCTATGTGCTAATTCTCTCTTTGAATGTACAAAATATGGTGTCCTACAGTAGCTGCCCTTTCATAAACATTTCAGAGAGAGAAGTATTCTGTAATGTATACTTGAATTGCTTGTGGGTTAGATGAGGGTTAATGTATTCTTTTCTGAGCTTATTTTCCCATATTTTTGAGGACCTATTTTTGTCCTCGCTCACCTAATGGCAAAGCCATCAGTATGCTTATCAAAGCATATCATACTGTCACTACAATCTAAAATATATGCGAAACAGTGGCTTTAGGTAAAAGGTCACATAATGGTTTCAGTGGAGTGTCATCGGAAAGTAGATAAGGTGACTTAAAGATTATGTCCACCTGCTCTGAAAATCTGATTTTCTGATGGCAAGTCTCCTGCCCTTTGGGAGCAGAATTCATACAGGCTCTTGCAGCATGGTTAATACCCTGTTAGAGTACCATTCATTATCACTCATAAGTTATTTGCCTAAAGGTCCATTTTTCACATGAGAAGCTTAGCTTGAAATGTGTGGCCACCTTTTCAGTTGGTTAGATTTTATGGCTTATAAGGCAGCTATTCAAAGGCAGTGGCTGAGGTCCAGGGAGAAGTTTCTTAATGGTAGAAGAAGTGCTGGTTATAAATTCTCCCTCATCTGTGTAGGAGATGCATGAGAAATCATTTCAGTGCTGCTTATAATCTGACGCTTTGCAAGAGCTTGATTGGCAACTTGGGATATGACAACTACTATTACATTTTCAAGGTTGATTTTGAAATATTGTTTTCTCAAGAAACACTAATGTAAAATCATGTTTAGTATGTAAAATAGGCTACATTCAACTTTTGCAAATTGAATTTAAAATCTCTTGACTTTAAAGTGTTATTCTGTTTATAAAATTTTTTAAAAAATCTTATGCTTCCTATCATTATCACTAATTGAGGAACACAAAACTGTAAAATATAAGGATAAATGCAGTTGTAGAAACACATATTTCATGGTGTGTGTTTTCACTCATTCTCAGTAGTTGCCAATTTCATAGAATGATAGAATGATTTTTGTTGGAAGGGACCTTAAAGATCATCTAGATCCTAACCCGATACCATTGACTTCATCGGTCAGTTCCTTCAGCACTGGAAGATGCATGTCATCAGGCCTCCTGGTTCATCCAAGCTCAGGTTCATCAGGTGGCCTCAAACTGAATCTTCAATCATGGGTGGAAGGGGCTTCACCCCTTCAGACACTGTCTTGCGTCTCAGGAACATGAGATAATTTAACAATATGGGAGAAATTATTCTCTGTGAAGACCAAGACAAAAAACTGTTCAGTACCTCACTTCTCCACTTTTGCTATTACCAGTTTTCCCACCTTATTTATCAGAAAATAAAAGAGAAAATACCTTTTCAGGCTAATCTACCTGTAGAATCCTTTGTCATTTTTTATATCCCCTGTGATGTTCAGTCTCTCTTATATCTCAAATAAGAATTTATCCTCAATACACTCACAGAATCACAGAATTACAGAATGGCCAGGGTTGGAAGGGACCTCAAGGATCATGAATCTCCAACCCCCTGCCACATGCAGGGCCACCAACCTCCCCATTTAGTACTAGACCAGGCTGCCCAGGGCCCCATCCAATCTGGCCTTGAACACCTCCAGGGATGAGGCATCCACAGCCTCTCCAGGCAGCCTGTTCCAGTACCTCACCACTCTCCCTGTAAAGAATTTCCCCCTGACGTCCAACTCTCCTGGACAATTTACAGCTTGCTGTTCTGCTTCTCCAGAAAATATCTAGGTGATTGAGTCCCCCAGCAGGATGAGAGCCCATGAGCATTTCTTCTTGCAGGTGGAACAAGAAGGCTTCATCATCAGGTTCCTCTTGATAGGGCAGCCTGTGCTAAACACCAATCACAACTTCTGCTACTGTCTAAGAGATTTCAACAAGGAAAAAATTTCAAGATGATAAAGAAATTGGGTTCAAACTGCTAAAATTAATCTTAAAAAAAGGAAAAGGATGCTTGTTTTGATATTATTTATCCCAACATTACCACGGTCTATTTAAAAATAATGAATTCTGAATTCCTCGGAAATGAATGTAGACTCTTAAATTATTATAATTCATTGTAAAACTAGACATGGCCTTTTAAAATAGTCTTAAACTTTGTTCAGTTTAAGCCTCCCTTTTTAACAGAAAAGTTTACAATTACAATACTTTGTTTATTTGTAAAATTAACAGGAGACTTTATTAGTTACAGATTCCAGAGCAGAATATGAAAATTTCTTCTTTTTGAAGATATGCAGTTGTAACAATCTGAAAAACTTGCTTTCCCACAAGAGAGTAGGAAGTTTATACATGTTGAAAGCTGGATTAAAGTTTGGGAGGAAATAAATATGAAACTTTGCTGTAGGGCAAATGATTAATTTAGTTAACCCAAACAGTATGTGTCCAAAAACTTACTGGAATGCTGCCCATTGATGCTTTCTGTTTAAAAGGATAAGGAAATAGGGTGACTGGGAATTCAAGATTTTCTGCAGTGAGTTGCACAGCAACTTTCCACAGCCACTGGTTCAGTTTTTCAGGTTCAGTGAAAGTAAGCATCATAAAAACTTTCAAATCTCAAAATACAGTGTGCTAAGGGTGCTTAGATTTAGATTGGATATCAGGGAAAATTTAGGGAGAGATTGGTGAAGTACTGGAATAGGCTGCCCAGAGAGGTGTGGATATGCCATCCCTGGAGGTGTTCAAGGCCAGATTGGGTGGGACCCTGGGCAGACTGGTCTAGTATTAGATACAGAGGTTGGTGGACCTGCATGTGGTAGGGAGTAGTGGGGGGGGGGGGTCAAGACAAGAGCTTGATGATCTTTGAGGTCCCTTCAACCCAAGTAATTCTATGATTCTACGATTCTATGATTCTATGATTCTATGATTCTGTGATTCTGTGATTCTATGATATAATATGGCCATTTATTCAATAATTCTGCAATATTTCTTGTCTATCCCAGAATTTTTCTTCTGTCTGATTTCAATGAAACTTCCATTTTAGCTGTTTTTTCTTCAAAGTTTTTCTGTCTATCATGATTAGTTTATAAGTTTTAAAATTTTCTGTATAAATTTAGGATAATAAAGGTGTCTCCTTCCTATTTTCTTTAAGAGTAGAAATGGGAAAAACTCCATTTTATAAGATACATTATTTTCTAAGCCATCCTGTTTTTTAAGTGGTAAGATTTGACTCTCTGGAGACTTTCCCATTTTAAACAGAGAAATTAATCCACCACAAATCTAGCATAGAGATTTACTTCTCTATTAAATCAGTTCTCCTCTTTCAGCTGTTCTCTGTTTCTTCTCTTAACTAGGCAATTTATTTCAGACATTGTATTGTCAAGCTTTTCAAATACAACAAGGATTATTTTCCAAAGTCTTGCATCATTTGAGCTCTCCTACAGTCACGCTGTCTTCAGTTTCTCCCCCTGACTTGTCTGCTGTTTTAAGCTGAGTTTGGAGCAGGATAACTTTTGTACTTCTCCCTCACACTGTCTGCATGCCAATATCACCTGCTATCTTACACTGCTCATTTGCTGAGGCAGTGGAGAGAGCTGTGGTTCACTTCCCACTGTGGTGGTCTTGGTTATACTTCTCTCAGGCAAAAATTTCCTCTCAAGCAGGAGATGTATCAGTCATTAAAACCTCATTTGCTGCTTGCTGTTCACCTTACCAATTTACTTCAAATGGCTGTAAGTAAAAATGCTGTGATACATTTATGCTCTCTTCTTCAACAATATTTTATGCTAGTGAATGCACTTATGCAACAGAACTTACTTCACAAAAGTGTATTTTTGTGGTTAGAGATTAAAAGCCTCATTTATAGCACACAGTGAAATGGTCCACATGCTTGTCTCAGCTCCTGTGTTCCACAGTTCCCACACCAAAGTTTTCTGACAAGGGGAAGAGTTCTGGCAACGTAGGAATTCATCCTCAAAAGCAGACATAAACATAGATAGGACTGATGTTACATTCACTCTGACAGCTCTTCCACCTTTCCCCACCCAGCAGCCAACATCTGTCTCCTCAGGGAAAAGAAGCTCTTACTGACTCAGGCAGAAAACCGGGTATGTTAGTCCTTGCTTGTCTTCAATATTCCCAAAACTCACTGTTGACAGAAGGGACAAAGAGGGTAAAATGCATGAGACTATTATTTTCTCCTTTTCTTTTTATGATTTTTCCTTCTTATTTAAAATAATGTCATGCAGGTAGATTGTGGTGGTTTGCTTGTAATGAGCTACTTCAGGTGAATGCTGCATTATGGATCTGGATGGATTTTGACTCAAGGATTATGTCACTGGGGGTTTCTCACATTGGTCTGCAGCTAAATCAGATTGCTTAGAGCCCCATCCAGTCTGATCTTGGTTGCCTCCAGGGATAGGGCATCCACCACCTCTCTGAGTAACATGTTCCAGTGTCTCACCAATCTTTTTGTGAAAAAAAAAAAAGAAGAAAAATTCCTTATATGGAATCTAAATCTCCCCCTCTTTTGGTTTGAAACCATTTAGCTCTGTCCTATCACCACAGAGCTTGCTAAAAAGTCTCCTTCTTTCTTATAGCCCCCCTTTAGATACTGAAAGGCCACTCTCAGGTCTCCCTGGAGCCTCCTCCTCTCCAGACAGAACTTCCCCAGCTCTCTCAGTCTGTCAGTGTAGCAGAGGTGTTCCATCCCTTGGATCATTTTTGTGGCTCTCCCCTGAGCACACTCCAACAGGTCTATGTCTCTCCTGTACTGAGGACTCTTCATCTGGGTGCAGTCCTCCTGGGGAGAAGCAAGATCACTTCCGTTGGTCTGCTGGCCACGCTTCTTTGGATGCATCCCAGGATACGGTTGGCTTTCTGTGGTGCAAGGACACACTGCTGGTGCATGTCCGTCTTGTCATTCATCGGTACCTTCAAGTCATTTTTTACTTCAAGTCATTTTTTACTTCTCAATTCTTTTTTTCCCTCAGTTTGCACTGATAGTGGGGGTCGCCATGATCCAGGTGCAATATCTTGCACTTGGCTTTGTTGAATCTCATGAGATTCTCCTGGATCCACTGCTCGAGCCTGTCTAGGTCTCTCTAATTGGCATCCCATCCCTTAGCTGTGTCGACCTCACCGCACAGCTTGGTGTCATCCACAAACTTGCTGATGGTGCACTCTATCCCACTGTCAATGTTCTTGATGAAGATGGTAAGGGTATTGGTCCCAGTGTGGACCCCTGAGGGACACCACTTGTCACAGATCTCCATCTGGGCATTGAGCCATTAACCACCACTCTCTGGCTATGATCTTGCAGCTAGTTCCTTGTTCATGTACACAGGCAATGCTTTAACTCTCAGGAGGACAGCTATAGAAAATGTGTAAAACTACATACCAAAGTTTGGTACGTAGGACTTGTTAAGATAGGTCAAGACTAAGCTGAGATTCCTGACAGAACTAGATCTTTAATGGTAAGTGTATTCTGAAACGTCCTTTCATAGTTCATGCTCAGTTAGAAGAAAGATTTAGTACCACTGTTCCTCTGAAGTAGCTGCCAGATTGATTTTACAGTGTGGATAGAAAGTGCAGAATGAGGTCAGTCATCCAGTATGAACTGAATAGGTAATAAAACTGAAAGTTTCATTTGGTCAAACATCAGCTTCACAAATCTGGTTCATTTGACATCATAGCACTTCAGCAAGGGAGGTGGACTCAGTGATTTCTAGAAGTCCCTACCAACTCCTATAATTGTGTAATTCTATAATTCTTTGTAGCCTACTGGGAAGTCCTTGCAAATTCAGTTTGAGTAAGAGTAGCCTGACTGGTAATTTTATCCTCTGTTTGGTAAGGCAAATTGGATAGATTTTTTTTTTTATTGGGGGGAGGGAGGGGGGGGAGGGGTTTGCAAAACTGAATGAAGAGAAATGAGAAGAGGAAATTGGAAAGATGACCCTAGGATAAGGTTAAAGGCTTTAGCCTTATATGGCTCTTTCTCATCAGAAAATTTTTGGCAAACCAGAGCCAAAGGAACAGTGAGATGAGACAGATCACCATCTGTTCTGTTAACAGTGGAGACCTAGATGTGAGACTGGAACACCTGTTATAACTTTCTCACTTCCATGTCCTTTTCCTTCCCTGTAGGATTTATTATTCCCCAAATTTACATTTTTTTCCTGTTCTGTGTAATAAGATTTTGGTTTAGGTAGATAAAGTAGCATCTTTTCAGCACAGCCTGGGACCAGAGAGGTTGATAAAAATCTGGCTTAACCTGACTTGAGTACAAATATAGCAGTCTGAGGTTGCTGATAAAATGTGACTGTCCTCTGCAGCAACAAGCAGGTCTGCACCACGGCAGAGCTGCAGATTTTGCTGTGCTGTTATTTCTTTCATTTCCCCTCTTCCCATTTCCTTCTTTCACACTTTTTGTCTGTTTTATCCTAAGGGAAGTAGACAGGATTTCAAAACTAGCAGCAATTTCCACAGCACATACATGTTAACGAGATTTTCCTTAATGAAGGGTGACTCAAGAAAGCTTTTCTATCCTTATATGGAAAGCCAAAGGTACAGTTTTAAAAAAGCACAACTATTTTGCACCTTACATTTTAAATGTTTTAACTCTGCCAATTTCCCTTTTTCTAAAATAAAAGATGCTTTTAAGTTTTATAGTGTTTTTTTGTCTCTGTTAGACAAGGCACACTGAAATCTCTGGACTCACAACTCTAGCTGCTTGCTGCTGCACAGTGACAGAGTAATTTACATATCTATCACTTCACAGTCACATAGTTCATTGAAGCCTGTGTCACATTTTCTTGCTCTCTTTGGAAGAATAAGGGCCTTCTTGCCCCCTCACTCTTCCTCTGCTTTTGACACACCACTGTACCAATGCAATGTAACTCTTTTGATCTCTGGGTCTGTGGCTAGGAAACACTCAGGAGCCAGAAGGAAGACTCCGAGCTTTGGACTGTTGATGTGCAGACTATTTCCCTTCAGTGACCCTGAACTATATGACTGCTGAGATGTCCCCTGCTCATGCTGGAAGCATCTGACTTGGACATGGCAGCAGCTGCTGCTTCCATTTCACCAGAATTGAGATCTGACAACAGTAATTTGTGGAGGCCTTTTCCTCATTCTCTTTAGTTGAAGAGTGAGATTCTCTCACACCACCTAACTGTGGGCTTAATAATGGGTCAATGATGCTGCAAAGCTGTCAGATCTAGAACAGGCCTTGGAACATCACTTCTCTTCAACCCTCACGCTGCGAATCTGCACCACTGTTTTTTGACATCCTTTTGTTTTTCAGAGGTAAAAGTTCCTCTCTTTCTTTACAATATAAAAGTCACAAGATAATTATATCTGGCTTGAAAGAGGAACATGCATTGAATATTTTTGTTTAAGTCCAGAACAAACTGAGGTATTTGTATCCTTTCCCTGACACCTGGGATGACCTCTGATGAGGTGTGGTCTCATTCCCTTTATTATAAAATACTCAAGTCTTTTTGCTGTATCTCTTGCTTGGAAAAAACTAAGCAGGAGGCTTGCTTTGGTGTTCATTCCAATGAAAGCTGCTGGGTAACTACATTAATTCTCTGCAATTATTTAGGTAAAACTCTTGGATAAAGATACAGTCAGACACAGAAGAGCATCAGAACCATGGCCTTCCAGTCTATGTCTGCAAGATAAGTTTTGGTTTGAGCAAAAGTCAGGTTGGCAGACACTCATCACATGAAAAACTGATGAGAGAGAGATGCACAAAACTTGATTGCTAGATAACTGAACAGGATATCAAACTTCTCAATTTCAACATCCTGTTACTAGATTCTAAAAATAATTCCTCGGAGAAGTTAACCTCTGGTACATTTTTAAAAGCTGCGTCTGTGTACTTTTGGAGCCCAAAGGATTTTCTCTCCTTTGGTGTCCAACACAAGTACCCCACCTGCATCATTAACTGTTATTTCCCATGAATTCTTGCCATTATTTCAGTATTCCTGATACATGCAATCACTCTGCAGAGCTGCTTTAGCAGCAGACATTACTCCCTCAAAACCATGTGCTTATTCTTTGTGCATTAGCAACACTCATAATTAGCATTAAGAGCTATTGTAGTGTTACTTAAGTAGTCAACCGTTAATGACCTCTCAAAATAAAATGAATGGATATATGGGATCTGAAGGCGTTTATCTGAGTTCTGAGGGAATCTGAGCATGAAGCTGCCAGTTACCCCTGACTTGTTTATAGTTCAAATTAACTAAAGTGACAGCAAGATGTTAAGTAGTGAATATGACATTCTTTAAAAACAAACAAACAAACAGTGAGGGCTCATCTAGGAGACAGAATCTTGAGTACTATACTGAGCAAACTGATGCAAAGCATGGTAGGAAACAGAATTAGGAGACGGGTGAAAATGTGTAAGGGAGTAAAAGAACATTTTCTTGAAGCAGATAGTCATGCCTCACAGATCTGTATTGCTCTCTAAAACAGTAAAGGAACAGTTACTATTTGAAACACTGTACAGGAAAATTTCAAAATAGGCCTATTATAAAAGACTTCTGGAAAATAAGCTGTCATAGTACATAGAAAAGAAAGTTCCATGCATGGATTAACATTGATGAAAAGACAGACAAAAAGAATAGGAATAATAGGACATTTTACAATATAGGATGATTTTGCTGTTCAGCACATTCATTAGTGATCTGAATAGGAAGTGGGCAGGGAGGTTTTCTGATCTTCCAGATTTAGAATAGTCAAAACCGAAATTACTGAAAAGTGTTACAGAAAGTTCTCCAAGCACGGGCTGCTGGAATCAGCTGAGATCTGATGCAGTGCAGTGCTGAGAAACACAAAGCAGCAACAACTGGAAAAATAATCACAACTGCACAAACACATAGCACACTATAATCACATTTAGTGTAGATTATTACCACTCAGATCTCTATGGAAAATACTGTAACAATTGTATCAGTGAACTCAGTGCTCAGTAGAACTCAAAAGACAAATGCAGTTATAGAATTGAATTGGAGAACAAAACAAGAAGTTATCATTACAGTAGTTGCCAAAGTACAAACCTGTAACCCCTGCCACTACTTGAGTTTTGCATGCATCTGTCAACTTTCAGAATTTCAGAAGTTTCAGAATTAGAAAATCTGCAGAGAAGGGCAAGTTTATCAAGTGCAGATGTGTGAACTCATTCCCATATGAAAAAAGATTAGATAGGTTTAGGATTCTCAAGTTGAAAAAAAAGATGAATGCAGGGGATAAGACAGAAAAGAATAAAATAAAAACAAGCTCAAAGAGGGGTGAATACAGAACAGTGCTGTCTTGTGCTGGTCCCGCTTACTATCTGGGATATTGGGACAGAAGGTTTGATATGAGACCCTGAAAGAAAAGTTATAATGCATTAGATTACAGTGATAAATGTATTTTAAGATGACAGTTACTGCTCATATTCTCTATTTATTTTTTAATTTTTATTTTTGCAGGTAACAGCCTTTCTCTGGGATTGCATTATGACATTTGCACTTAAGTTCCCCCAAATACTCACACAGTCTCCCCTTTCTGCTCATGCTGGGAATGCAACAACCTTGAAATGTGATTGTCATTCCTTAAGCCGTTTGTGACATGCTGGTACATCTTCTGACAATTATCGCAAAACTTGTTCTTAGCTCTTCACACTGAAATGTAGGATTGTAGGACACAACTCTCAGCTGTCAAAAACACCAGGTACTAAAATCATATGCAAGAGAGGAGATATACTGGCAACATCCTGAACCAGAACATTAGCATGGCATCTCCTTGGGATCAAGAGACCAGTCTTCTTGTGATCAAGGAAAGTGCCTGATGTACCACTCTCTGACAGAGCTAAACAGGGTTCACAGTTTCTGTTTAAAAGGAAGTTGGAATTGAAGGAACTACTGCTTATCCCTAATAAGGATCTACCTGTATAGCTTGCTTTCAGACTTGAGCTTCTATCAGACCATGGAGAAAACTAGAGAGAAAACTGGAGAAAATTATTGTTCAAGCAATTCCTGATTTGCTCAAGTTATAAAAAGATGTGGGCAAGGGCTCACAGCACACATGGGACCAACACCTACAGAGACTGAAACACCTTTTGTTTATGGCTCTTTTGGTTTACAGGCATGGAGTAAATGCTCAGAGTGGAAGGTCCAAAAAACTTCAGAAAATACACGGAAAAATAATGTAGTCAAAAATTTTGTCACTTCCAGAATTACCTGGATGTTATTCACTGCTGGACATAGGCATCTAGAGTCATGTTGGATCTGTTTCAACTTGAGTTTCATCCTTTGCTTTATCTTGCGCCTCCTTTTCATTTCAAAAATGAAGAAAAATGTGAGAACCTCATTTTTTCTCTCTTTTGCACATTGTTCTGCCTTTGGCTTCAGTGAGGTGCGGCTCAGTTTTCATGTACAGTAAATTTTAAGATAAATCCAGTTCCTTTGCTGGCAGAGTCACTACTTTCATCAGGGCCTCTGTCACTGCTTTTGAGTTTGTTCCTACCTCTTATTTCTCAGAAAGTTCGGGAGAAAGTCATTTAAGTCTTGGTTCTCTCTATAGTAATAAAACAAAGTGAATGCAGTGCCTCTATGTTAAGAGCTTGTAGCTTTTGAAGAGATTGTTTCTTTGAGCATCAATCAGTCACCATGTGTCTGTTCCCATCCAAATGTCTGCTGTGCTAGAAATTATTGCTGGCCAACAAACTGTTTTTCTGTCATCTCTTGTACTGTTGAATTAACTAACTATGAAAGATTAAGTTATTAAATATTCAAAGCTAATTGGTAGTTTGTCGTAGAATTATTGTTAGAATTGACAACAAATTAAAAATTCATGTCCTACTGAAGCAAGTAGCACATCATTTTCCAGCAGATAAGGATAGAAGTACTTATTAGATTCATTTAGATTAGCAGGGTGGGACATACAGTACGAATAGTACAGTGACATTCACATACCCTTAGTCTTTACTTGCACAAAAACATCTGTTACAATGTTGAGGACAGTTTGTCACCTTCCATACCCTGATGAGCGTGAAGAAGGATCTCGCGGCTTGTGTGCCCCCAAGAACTTCCATCCCACCTGCCTTGTTGCCCATTCTGGGGATCTTGGACAGGCGGTGGCCTCTCTGCTCTGCTCTGGATCATAATTCCCAGGAAACTCATTGCGTCAATTCTGCTGGGTTTCCTGAAATCACTCTTTGTACTGAACAGGCCTTAAAGTAAAAGAAAAAGATGACAGAAACATGTTACTATATTTAAAAAATAGAGGGCTACAGCTTTACTTCTAGCTTTCTTGCAGATATCTTGTTGTCTAATTGTTTGCCAGGGCATTTAAAACAGTTCCCCAGAGCTGAAGTACAGTCATTGCTAAGTTTTGTCCTCAGACGTGCTAATGAAAAAAAAAAAAAGGTTATTTGTTTGAGGTGTAATCTCTTTTTAATTTCCCAAATTTATCTGTATTTTCCTCTTAATGCAGCTTCAGCAGCAATGTGTCTGCCCAGCCCTCCACCCCAGCCACTCTGCTCCCACGTGCCCCTCACAGCAGCTTGATACTCCTACTAAGCACAGCAGATTTTAGGATTGGGCTAAAATGGATAATAGAACCAGATTAAAAAAAAATGTAACCAGCCTCAAAACAAGCAATATTTTAGTGAAAGGGAAAGAATTACTGGTCAAGGACAGAAGGAGAAATTAAGCCAGGAGGACCACCAAAGGTACAATTTCTTCAAACTATGACTATACAGAGCTCATGAGCTTAAATCTACAAATAATTTTCTATTATCTGTCCTGAAAATTGACTTCTAAAGCTCCTTTCTATATCCTGCAAAGTTTTGGTTAGCTCACCGAATTTTTAATTGCACATTACCACTTTTGCAATGTCCTACCCTGTTGGCCAGTGCCCAGCTGAATACTTTTTCTGTAGCAAACAAATTATTTACATCTGGCATTGGACAGAGGTATCTCTTGTCAGACAAATAGGAAATGGTGAGCCATCCCATCTTTGTGACTGCATGCATTTAAATCTCTTTCACTGTTCCAATGTACAAATGAAGAATATAAACAAGATTCATTATTAATTCATGGTAAGGCTGTGTGGCATACTTGCAACTGTTTCAGTTGACCCATTTATATTATTTTTAGGTCTGTTCTATTTTCTGCATGGCCCATGTACAGACAATACTAGGAATAGCCAGAGAATTTTCCTGGTCATCACACAAGTAAGCATCTACTAGATTTTTAAGACTTTAGACGAAGATTCTTTGGTACTTGCACAGCATTATTTAAATGAGTCAAAGAGTTACCCCTTACAAAATTAAAATTAATGTTCACCTTTCTTGAAGGAATCAGCAGTTCAGTTCTTACATGCTGAATGAAAAGCTGACATCAGAATTTTTAAAAAGAGAAGTGTTATTAGAGAGAAAGAAGACTTCTGAAAGTTGTAGAAGCTTCAGCATGCCTTTACATTAACTCTCTGTGGGCTGCAGCCAATGCCCATTCTGTCTGCTTAGAGATGACAGATGAAAATCAAAGAATATTACAGGAAAGCTGTAATAGAGATTTCCTTGACAGCAAGTAATAGAGAATGCTTCTGCACCACTGCTTTATAACAGTTGTGAACACCATCTATGTGCATCAAATAAAAATTACAGTTACAAATTTGAAATAAGCCCGTCTGTGGAGCCCGCAAAACATTATTTCAACAAAACGGGAAAAATATTTGTGCTGTACTGGCTACAAAAGAGCTGCGAGGATCTGTAATAACCTCTTCCTCTGTTACCAGTAGAAGTGAATTACAGTAATCAGCACAAAATAATACATTTGTCTTAAACAAAGAGAACTAACCTTAAACACAGTATCTTGTTTGATCTAAAGAACAATGATGTGGATGAAAATCCATACTAGCTCAGCAGTTCATCTGTGCAGGTCACCCATTTGGCTGCTATGCAGTGGCAACACAGCAAACAAACAACATAAAAAATGACAATTTCAGTCTGTCTGAAGCAGGACTTGATGCTGTGAACGTTCAAGGGAAGCTTTGCTCTCCAGTGTGCAGAGATAATGGGGCCCGTGTGCAATGTGGTTTGAAAAGAGTCCAGGCAGATGATTTCTGGTTGTCCAGAAAAGTTCAAGATTAGGGTTTGTGAAAGAAATTCAAGCTGAGAGAGTGATATTTAAGAACTAGAGAGCAAAAAAGCAAAATCAAAATTGTTTTATTATCTTACAGAAGGAAAATCAAAATGAATCCAAGTAATCATTAAAGTTATAATACTGAAAGGAGATTTAAATATATTATTATATTTACAAGGTATCAGAATATATTCCCAGAAATCCATTAGTTAAATCTTGCAGAACAGGAAACTATAAGTTCTGCATTTGAAGACATTGCTCATTTGTTCTATTCTCAGATGCTATTTCCATCTTTTGAAGAAAACAGCAACAACTAGTGTATGGAATGAAAAATTCAGGGAAAACAGGAACTTCTTGCACCAAAAGCAGGCAAGTTATTAGCTATGCACAAATATGATGTAAAACAATTCATTGTCACAAATAGATTTGTCTACAATTGCATCCTACCAAAACCAGATGACCATATCTAACTCCTGGTGAAATTTCAGCTGCATCTTCTGGTCTCTCACTACTGTTCCTTTTCAGCCATTATGTGAAACAACATGTTCTTATCTGTGTTAGGACATGTAAATAAATAAATAAATAAATAAATAAATAAATAAATAAATAAATAAATGTTTTATTATATAGCAATTGCTTATTGCTCTAAACAAGCAAATTCTCCCAAAACGTATCTCTTCTTGACATCCTTTTACTTTACACTTAACTTTTAAAACTCTCAGGGTTAATGGGATGTAGATGCAAATGCTGAAATGAGCTTTGTAATACTTCAGGTGTCTCACTGCTATACAAGCTCTCATCCCAAGTGGAGTTGTGCTTTTGTACCAGTCACTTTCCAAGCAGCACAAAACCATTCATATGCTGCTAGTATCAATTTCTCAGTTGGAGCGTAGCAGGCCTCCGATCCCCTATATCCAAAACCCTAAGGATTAACCTAAAATTTCCCCTAGTGTTTTCTGCCAGAGGCTCCATGTGGTGCCAGCCTCCCCAGATGCAGTAGTAGAAGAACAACAAAAGCACCTGATCTGTGGTATGCCTGCAACTGTCTCAAACTCTTGACAGATAAGATCATTGTCATAACAACAGCCTACAGCCTGAAAACCTGGTCCAAGGAGGGAGCCTTGTGGAGACAGGACAGCACTGCTCTGTTCAAAACTTCCCTTTTCAAGTGAAGTTCACTGTCATCAATTTCCCTTTTCAAGTGAAGTTGTTTTCGAAATTTTGACTGTGGAGCTGTTGATGGCAAACTTGTGGACAGTAACTTGTTGACAGTGAACTCACTGACGGCAAACCCCACAAAACTAGCAGTCAAAATAAAAATGCTTGAGGAACTTCAAGCCACTGGTACTTTAGAACATCTGGAAAAGGACCGAGGACTTCCCAATCTTGGCTGGATCAGTTCTGGAACCTGGACTGGTGACATCTTTCTCCATTCATTTTTTTCTCTATCACCCCCACTGCTCTGCCTCTCTCTTCTTTCCTTTTCCCTCATAGTTGTTAAATTTTGCTTATTTTGATATCTTGTTAAGTTGCATAGTTTAGTCCAACAGCTTAAATAGATGTAACTGTATGAATGCCGGTACTTTTAAGATAAATGTAGTGCAGAGATTGGCATTAAAATGGATGGTTGAGTTCAGACCTTGACTGTCATTTCACTTTAATCTAACTGAAGAGATCGGTGAATCTAATCACACCACCTCCCTTCACAAGCAGGAAGAGACAGTGGTATAGACCACGTTTTTTACATTTTGTCCTTCTCAGACTTGTTCAAGGCTTACTGAAGTCTAGCACAATAGGAGGCATCAAAATAGTGATGCTGAGATGAGAAATTGAGCACCACAGGAGCTGCTTGATGTGGAGAAAGGAGTTCAACATTCAAAAATCATCAGTGAACTTTAAGAGTAATATACCTCATCACCACTGACAACTCAAGGAGGAGTACATAAAGATGCTCTATTCTCAGTATTGTGGGGGCCAGGACAGTAGTGCAGGACATTAAATTCAAATCTTTAGTCTTATAGCAGTCTTGCAGCAGGAGTTTAATCCTGTTGGATCAGGCTACATCAATCCCTTTTAAAATATCAGGGACTATTTTCAGGCCTTGCTTCCAGCTGGCAAGGCACAACTAGAGTGCTCAAACTCCTGAAATCTCCTACAGGGCAATTTAATCTAAAGTTCTTACCAGGAATGATCCCAGCCTCAGGATTCCAGCTTGGCAGTGACCAGACTTCGTCTGGAGGCTAGCCTGAGCCCATCAGAAATAATGTTAACAGAATGGACCATAGCATGTTGATGCTTGTTTCTCTCTGTCTTGGCCAAGTTAATGTTATTTTGAAGTTATGTTGACACGTATTACTGGTCTTGAGTTTCAAGTACATTATGCCTATCATACACTGAGCCTTTGCAAGGAATGGAAAGTAGTTATTCCTTTCCTACCTTATTAGGTCTCCTTGTAGTTTAGCCACCTTTCATGTATAGTCTCTTTGCTAACTTATGGCTAAGGTGACAAGGTGGATGATGGGAAGCTATAACACTTGGAATGGAATTCTAGAACCAGTTGTATAGATTTCCACCAGAAATATTGCTAACAACAAAGTAGGCTATCTCAAAATCACTCCTTGCTCAATCCAATCTGAATAATTAATTTGCATTTTGCACCATTGAAAATAAACAACAGTTATGTATTTTAAAAAAGATGTAGATGAAGAACTGGCATAAAATCCTGCTTAATCTGGTTACAGCAAGACTAATCACAGTAGTGAGTCTCTATCTGCCTTATCCAACCTACCAATTGTAGCTCTCTCTGGTGAAATTGCTGTCAGAGTCTCTCTTTTTTCACCTGCCTCATGTTTTAAATTACATTCATTAGTGAGTACTCCATGCTAGTTGAGCTTGCTAGCTGATGTCTCCCTTGAAGACCTTTGTCAACTTTGAGTGGATTTAATCTTTGTTCCATTAACAAATTTTACTTCCTCCTTGAGATAAGAGCATCTTTCGAACCAGAATAAACATTTTTCCTCTTTTCTGAAATGTAGATATCTTTTTGGTTAAATCAGATGTAATCTCCTTTTCCAGGCTTGCTAATTAATAACTATTAGCATCAACAGTGGATAAAAGTATTTCTCAGTGATTGTTTTTGCTACCCGGGTGTGTGTTTCCACATGAAACAATTTCCTCTGGTGAATGTTACATTACAACCCTTATACAAACTTAAAATTGGCTAAAAACTACTGAGGCCATAACTCTCTTTACACTGAGATGAAGTGTTGCCATCGGATTGAGGGAATTTAGTCCTAACATCTTCCTTCTTCTCAATGACCAGGGCCAAGTGGGTCATTCCAGTGTGGTCATTGTAGTGAACGTGCACAGCCTGATTGTCTTGAGCTGCTGTGTTCTCAGGATTTTAAGCTGGTATCTGTGACTGAATCATTGTAAGCTGACAGTGAACATAGATGGATGGACAATCATTTCTTCTGAATTTCAGTCTATGATCAAAGTAGCCTTCCTAAATCTCTAGCTGTGTTCCACACCATACAATATATGTATACAATTGAAAAGTATTTCTGACTAAAGTTGATAGCTGAGTTCTGTCACACCAAGGTAAACGTCATTTGTTCCTTCTTTCAAAGTCTCACAAAGATACGAGTTTTGTAAAAGGACAAGTCCAGTAATGGTTCAAGGGACTGTGATGCATTTGGTATTGTTTAAAATAAAACATAAGGTGAAAGTCTAGTATGGACAAAGTTGTGAAAATATTCTAACTTTCAGGTTCAACTCTTTTAAATTAACATTTTTTTTTTTCCTGACTGATATCCTTTTGCATTACGTGCTCTGGATCCGTTATGCATCTTGCTGCTAGGGACAGTGAAGGTGAATAACAGGACTCATTTTTGCCTGTCACACAAATGAATTTGAGGAAGCCTGGCTCCAGATGGGTGAGAGTTCTGTTCCAGTGAGCAGAGAAGCTGAGTTTCCAAATCCCTTCCATGTATAGGTTTTATAAATCTGATAGCATTTATCATTGTCTGGAAACTATAAAACATAGCATGATAAAACAGATACTTATTATGTAAGTCTGAAGAAAGTAAAACATTCACAGATAATGTTTTCTTCTTATTCCTAAGATTTTCATTGCCAAAGAATAGAAGAATCAAAATGAAGTTACCTTCTCCAAAATAGACTTAGCAGACTCCTTTTCACAAATTATTTATAATTTATTTGTATAATTATTTAAAATCTAGAATTTTCACTTTATATCAAAAGGAAGCAATTATTGTTAGAGTAAGCATTAAAGAAACAGATTTTTTGTATGGTAATATATATTTGACCCAGGATCTGCATAATACAAATTCATGGCTGGCTCCAAGTAGGATTGTTATGCAGCGATTTCATTTGATATTCAGTCTTGTTTTGAGCAAGTAACATTGGACAATAATTTTTTTGTAGGTTTTTTTTTTGAAGTTTTTTTCATGAGATACCATCATTAGCCCTGAATACTGCTGGGGCCCTTCCCAGAGAATGAAACAGTGAAACTGTTGAACAAAACTCCTAAAATATGATCTAGTCATTAAGTAATATGCTGTTGTCAAAGAATAAGAAATTCTATCTATCTAGACTTCAATCTTCTATTAGGATGTTCCTTAAATCTCTGCCCTTCTTATTCACTCTGCAATTAGGAACTCAGTGCATTATCATAATAGTTTCATATTTTTCCACATAATTAATGGCCAGAAAAACTGTTCAGTGAGTTGAAGGGGTATGCAGCCAGAAAAGAAAAAAGAACATGAATGATCGTCAGTTAGACACTGCCTTTCAATGTTAAATGTTGCAAGAATACGTAATGAATATACTAGCTGGTAGAAAGTACAAACTGCATGTGTGTATTTTAAAGTTGACCCTCCAGGTAAGACAGTGGTCAGCAGTTCAGATCTCTCTCCTAATTATTGGTGCCTCCATCATTGCTTTCCAAGCATAAGCAAAGATGTATTTAATAAGGCAATTAAACCAGGCTTTGGAGATGTGCAGTGAGGTACATAAAGGGGAACTGCTGTCTCAGAACAGCACCTGGTCTGGACCTAGAACTACTGGGTTTCTGGTCATTGATATGACTTATTAGCTGATCCCAGTGATAAGCTGGGATGGGGGAAATATGGGAGAAAAGGGTGGGAGAGAAATATCACATTGCACAATTGCTTCTAAAGGCACACGCAGAGCAGAACAACTGCACTGAACAGCACCACCAAGTTAGTGGTGCCCAATTATCTTGTCTTGTTTCCCTCTACAAAATCTGGGATTCCATGGAAGTTCCCATTTATCTACACATTCTTGATGTTTGGCAAGATTAACTGCATTCGGCCCAAGACAGGTCAGGGCCAAGGGCTTTCTGGATGGGCTCCCTTCCTGACAGTTCTCTCTGGAGACCTTTTACTCATATTTAGAAATTGACAAACATTTTACTTCTCTCTTGAAGGGGCCAGCTATTCTCTTTCTTAACTTGAATGAGCATCACCTTTCCTGTATTTTTAACAAAACTAACTCAACAAAGGAAATCAGGCTGAATGATATATACGTTTGGTGGAAACAGGCATTTTTATAAGAAAATAAAGAATTCCATCAACCTAAGAGCCATAAGAGAAAGATGAAGAGCTTATTCAAACACAAGAATCACAAATGAAAGGTATGAAAGTTCAAAATATGAGTTGCAAAAGCAATTTTTTTCGTGAAAGCAGTTCCCCACTATCTTCTTTCCTCTTGTTTTCCATGAAAAAAAAATAAGCTTATATTTATCCAGTTAAAATTTAGAAGGCTTAGAATAATGCTGGTTCCTGAATGTCCTGCAACAGGAGATATCTGCAAAGGACACATCATTACACATTTTAAAAGCAGGTATTTTTATGTCTTTAATGGAATAAATATAATGTCAGTGACATGACCGTATAAAACAATCTTTCAGTATGATTTCCCAGCAGAGGTTTTTCTCAGTCATTCCATTTTCTAATTTGAAAAATTCTTCTCAGACTCCTATAACTCTGCAAACGTCATGGAACCACTGCTTGAGGCAGTAAGGCAAAGCTGATAATCCCCACATTAACACCATGTGTAATCAAATCCCCTTCCAGCAGCCTTTACTCAGAGGCACTGGTTCAATTTGGATATTAACATAGACTTGAACTTTTTTCTAATTAATTAGCAGAAGCCCTCACACTTCCTAAGAGTTAAACCCTCCACCTGAAGCACATACAACAAAGACTTCACGATACACCTACAATAGGGAGCTAACTTTTCCCAGAGTTTCTCCTGGAGAAATAACCTGACTTACTGGCTTTCTGATAATTAATTCATCTGCTTGACATTCTGGAACACAGAGAAAAGAAACCCTGCCCTAATGAGCTGTTTGTAGAAGGCAGTGTCTCTTTCAAGTATCCCAGAATTTTGTGTTTTAGCTCTAAATTGTGGCACAGCTCTGCAGCCATTTAAACCTCAGTATCATTGTCTTAGTCTCTCATCAGTATTGGAACTCTTTTATTTTCTCTGTTGAACAATGGAGGAGCAGTATTCTTTCACTAAAATGCATCTTACCTAGTCTGTACTTCTGGTCACACCAGAAAAAAAGAAGCTTCACTTCTAGTTTGTTTTAGCCAGACCTGAAAGACATGGCCAAAATGCTGCTATGCAGCTTCACCTTCCTGCAAACCACACATTTACTCAGACATCCTGACCTCTTACATCTTTCCATACCCTGCCTGTGAAGGGTGTGGGCCCAATGCTGACCTTATTACAGGATATCCCAAGTTGGAAGGATCCACAAGGATCACTGAGTCCAACTGCTGCCTCCACACAGGACCACCCATATGTCTGTGAGCATTGTCCAGATGCCTCTTGAACTCTTTCAAGCTCTGTGCCATTAGCATTACCTTGAGGATGCTATTCCAGTGCCAGACCACCCTCTGGTGAAGAACCTTTCCCTAACCCCCAGCTGCCCCTCCCCTGACACAGCTTCATGCTATTCCCTCAGGCTCTGTCCAATATTTATTATATTTTACAACACATACATTGGAGATATGCCTCTCATTTGCGGCAGAGACTTAGCAATGGCCAATGCATATCCTTTGATCTCATGAAGGAGCAACAGGAAGAAAGGTTTTCAAGGCTGAAACCTTAAAGAAAAATTGAAGAACTAGTATATGTTTGTGTGCTTTACAGAAGCAATCCACCCACAAACACAAGTGAGCTCAAACTGTAACTTATAACTTATCTTTGTTCCTCCCTCCACACCTTTACAGAGTGTCTTCCTCCTATCCAAGCAAAAACAATGCTAGCAGTATCCATCTCTCATACAGACACAGAAATCTCTCCTTCCTCTGTCACAGTGATTCACTATGTTTCCTCTACATACAGAAGAGTATCTTACATAAGCAACATTTCAGTTCAAATCAAATGATTATATGACCAGTATGCTATCTAGTATTTCTATTTGCATATCAGCATCATGTCTTGGTCACAATGACTCTAAATACTTCACTAAAGGACTCTACCCTCAGTCTCAGCCTCTTCTCTTAAGAATCCCTTCTTCTAAAACCCAAAAGAAAGGATTATCTTGAAATATGCATAAAATAGCAATATATATCTTTTTTGGCAGACCAAAAATATTTCTCTGCCTTCAGGAAAAAAAAAAATAATAAAAAAAAATCAAACAATATTTTCTTCCTTTGTGGGTAACTAAGTTAATTAAAAATTTAGTACTTAAAAAAGTAAAAGAAAATAATAATTTCAAAATTCTCCCAGGCTCTTCCTGTTTTAAAGCTTTGTCCAATTATTGGGATGGCATAAGCTGAATCAGTGATTTATCAGAAAGTACAGAGTGCTGCACTGTCATTTCAGCTGTGCATTTATGAAGTGCACTGTATTTTACCCCAGAACATAAGCATTTTAGTTCATTTATAATTCCCCTTTCCTTTCAAGATTTTGTTTGAAGATTTCGTATCTCCTGTTGAGAGTGGTCAGAACCTCCACTCTTTTGTTGCAGTAACATTCTGAGATATTCTTTGGGCTGAATTTTAGCCAACACATTTAAGCACTCATCACTGAACAAAGGGAGATTTTTGTGCTTCTTATGCAAGGCTGGGGGAATTTAAAATCGAATCATTCCTGCTGCTTTTTATAGCCAGAGGTTGAAGAAATCTGTGTAATTGCGTTTTCCCACTAGCAGGAAGTTATGTGAATATCTGTAAGCTTATTTTTTTCCTGTTTCGATGTTTGGAGTATATGCAGCAACATACAAATTTGATATCACAAGCAAATACGAAGTTACAACACAAACACAGAATAATTTGAGCAAGTACTTTTTCAGGTATTCTTTTATTTTATTTTTAATGTTCTTGACAATTTCCTTATTAAAAATATTTACTGACATGTAAGAGAGGGAGATGATATGGCACAGCCAGCACAGCATCATGAATGGCAAGTCCTGTGTAACCAACCTAGTAGCCTTCTATGGTGGCTTAACTACATAGGTGGACAAAGCAAGAGACACTGACGAAGTCCTATCTGGACTTCAATAAGTACTTTGACATGATCTCCCATAACGCCTTCTGTCAAAATTGGAAAGATATGGATTTGATGGGTAGACTGTTGGATGGCAAATTGGCTATGAGGCAGTACTCAGACAGTAGTGGTCAATGCCTTAATCTCCAGATGGAGGACCTGTTGAAACATGTCCAGAGAAGGTCCAAAAAATATCCAGGGGATGGAACAGCTCTCTCCTAAGAGGACAGATGAGAGAGCAGGAGCTGTCCAGCCTGGAAAAGCAAAGGCTCCGGGAAGACCTGAAAGTAGCCTTTCAGTATCTAAAGGGAGTATGAGAAAGAAGGGGACAGATTCTTTAGCAAGGTCTGTTGTAATAGGACAAGGGGAAATGGTTTTAAAATAAAGAGAGGAAGATTTAGATTGGATATAAGGTTTTATTTTATTTTATTTCATTTTTTTTACAACAAGGGTGGTGAGGCACTGGAACAAGTTGCCCAGAGAGGTGGTGGATGTCCCATCCCCAAAGACATTCAAGGTCAGGCTAGACAGGGCTCTGAACAACTCAGTCTAGCTGTACATTTTCCTGTCCATTGCAGTGGACTAGATGGCCTTGAAGCATCCTTTCTGACTCAAGGAATTGTATGTTTCTATGAAATTGGTGGATCAATTCAAAGGCCATTGTTTTATTTTTCTTAAAGCCCACTACACATTGACAGTGTTTACTTAAAGTATATATCACAATTAAAAAAAAATTGCTGATAACTTCAGTGAAATTTTGGGTGCATTTTGTTCAATTGTATACAGAACACTGAAAAAAATCTAGAACACTCAAATAATTCTCCTGAAGTCCTGCTCATTTCACTGGGAAGGGTTTGGTAGCGATTTAAGCAATCCAGTTTATGTTCCCTGAGAAACACGTCTGTTACTACTACTTTGGAAAGACAAAAAGATGAAATTAGTACTACTGAGTGACAATTATAAATTAGTCTCCCAGGAGGAATTTTCTCTTGTAACTTGACCGAATTTCTAAACTGATTAATTACATACCATTAAATCTTCTTACTGCTTACTCTGCTTCCATTACTGAAATATTACTTAATCATGATACCAATACATTCTTAATATGCAGCCATTTACCAAAGAAAAACTTCCGCATTTGTAGATGTCAAGAAAGGTTCTGTGCAGATGAGTTCTAGCTCAGATTCCTTACATGCTCTGCTGCAGTTTGCACAGAAGAGAGCTATTTGGTGGATAAAAAATATATTAAAATTATTGGTAGAGAGAAAGATTGTATTACTCTTAATATTTTTTAATATTTAACATCTCTCATCTTTATATAATATTCTATATCCTTTTTAAACATTTTCTCTCCTCTGTGATTCTTTATGTATATTGTAAATTGTTTCAATTTCAACAGTCTTGTATTTCTTCAGTCAGTCAAAAATTGCTTCCACTGTTGCCCTGTGTAGCTCTCTTAGAGCATGAGAAAGTTTGAAATGTCTATATCAATCATACAGTTTAGATCCCCTCTAATACATCCCAAATAGAAAGCAGTTTTCTAATCTTTCTGAGTCTGATTAAGTTTACATATTTGGTCTTGTAAATGACCCTTGATTTACTTGTGGTTAGCATTAATGCATAACTTCATTAGGTACGATAAAATCCCCGATGCTTTCCTAGATTCCAAGAAGAGCTTTCTTTAAAAACCATAGCATGCATCCAGATAAATTCTTCTCAGTGATTTATTGATTACCCAGCACCCCAGGATCCATAGGCTGAATACTTCAACTAGCTGCCTAGCCTCAAACTCTTGATAGTTTGTGAGTGAGAAGCCAGGTCTCAGTAAATGTGGTAAGTAGTCTCTAGACTAGTTTGGAGCAGAATCTATGATTTGGACTTTTCCAAAATAGTATTTAGCTAGTGAAACAAAAGTCTTTGTGTGTTAATTTAATTATAAGGGAATACTGTTTTACATATTTTACTCATTCCCTCATTACTCTCTCTCTCTTTTTTAAAAAATTATTATGTGAAGCCCTGTTTTAACCTCTGCATTGACAGATCTTATTTCCAATAGCCAACTAAGAAATTGGATGTGAACACATGTATCACTGAAAAATCAATGAGGATTTCCATCTTATCACAAAGACTATACCGAGTTAATATTTCTTATTTTTTCAGAATCAGTTCACTATAAAAAAAGGGATGTTGCTTCTGTCTTTGGCAGTGATCTAAGACAGTGGATATCAGATTATACTCCTAAAGTCCTGATCACTTCTGTCTGTTAAACTCAAACATCCATAAAGTCTATTTATTATTTTTTTTTTTTACACAAACTATTTTCCACTTCTTTCCAAGTGCAACACAATAAATTTATCAGGATTTTTGAGAAATGCCAGTCTTACTGCAAGTCATATCAGGAAGGGGATATATAGATAGAGGCAGTTGATTTCACTGTCTTCTATGGCTTGAAGATTATGCTACATCAGCTTTTACGTGTTTCAGATAGTTGAAGTATGTGTGAAACTTGAAGACTGGGAGTTTACAGTAAGATTCTGCAAAACACGGTAAGCCTTCAAATGGAATAATTCATCAGGAAAGCCTTCTATGTTTTCATTTCTTCTTCATAAGGAAAGATCATCAGTTTTATCCTGTCGCAATAGATACACACTCATGAATCTCCTTCCAGGAGTTAACATCTGTGATATCACTTACAATGCCATTATTATTTAATGTTACAATTGTATCATAGTTAAAATGCAAGAGTCAACACATCAGCGCTGTAATTAGTCTAGCCTTCATTGCAAGAGATAAAGAAATTATTCCTATTACTCCATTATTATTTGATATCATTACTTGCGTGCAGATATTTTCATAAAGCTCTCATTTAGCACCGCATTTATCACTGGGTAATTTACAGTAATTTTCTTCCTATTACAGCTTTCAGCTCACTGAAGGCAAAGAGGGAAAGGACTCTGGTCTGCAGGAGCCCAATGAAAGGCATTCAGGCAAATTTCCACTTCTTGTAGTGTATTAAAACAGCTGTACAAAAGTTATGGGGTACGGTTTTAATAGAAAAATAAAATATAGTAATACATTGAAAATTGTGTGATTAGAAAAGGTATCCACAGACAAAAAAAGTATGCATGCTGCAGCAAATCCTGTATCTGTGACACCTGTTAGTCTGCATGCTGTCCACCAGCAACTTAGTGAGGTCTGCAGCTCTCCTATAGCACTTTATCAGGAGTGAAGTGCTTCATGGCCACATCACTCCATTTAGAAGTGCAGTGATTATGTTTCTGCCTCTGTAATAAACTCTGACTGAATTACTGATCAGAAGAAGGGCTGCTTGACTCTTGCCAGGAAATCTTTTTCATGACATTTGCTCTCCACATTGCATCTGAGTGTTTCAATTACTTACTAAGAAAACTACGCTGGCTTAAAAGAATCTCTCTGCGCTGGAAATATGGCTCCAGTCGGAATGACAAACCTTTCTGTCAGGTTTGTTTGGAGCAAGGCATTACTGCTTTCTCCTGTATAATTAAAACTCTTCTCTCTTACTATCTGGTGCCCCATACTGTCAGGATAACGTAAGAGAAATCAGCAATATGCCCTACGGAAAGACATTTCTTTAAACTGTCCTATCATCTCCTGCTGGCATTTATTTTGCCAGCAAAGCATCTTGGAAAAAAAATTCCTGTGTTAAAAGCAAAGGCACTAAATTCTACTGGTCAGCAATCTGATGAAAATACAGTTTTTTTTTCTCTGACTAAATAAAAAAAGTTTGCAATATTACTGCAATTTTTGAGCACAGTGAGCTCAAGTCAGATGCATCTTTATTTTCCTCCCTGTATTTTTAATTTGTTGAAGCGCTGTTTTTTCCCTTCCAACATTTGCCACTGCTTGTTCAGAAAGCTGTCACCCTTTGTGCTGTAATGAGTGACCAGACATATGGAGCAGCAGGCTGAAAATTTAATACACCCTGGGATTATTCTGTTGTTGTACCTCATTGTAAGTGCAAGTCCTGATTTATTCTAACTGACTTTTCAAATCTGAGTTGATAAAGGATGGATAATACTTCTGAGTAACTACAACGATAGAATGATGCAGGGACAGAGGGACAAATATGACTGCCCAGAATCTAATGTCCAGTTCTTTGAGGAGAGAAAGAAAAGTACTGGAACAATTTCTAGGGATGATGTTTAGGATTGAACTTGGTACAGCATTAATTAAAGGAGAGGTACAGGTCCGGTTATTACAGTTCTTGGAAAATGTGATTAATGGATGAAAATCCAAACCTTTGAAAGGGGTGATGATTCGGATGAATACAACTGAAAAAGGTTCATAAATCAGCAACCAAGCAGATTAATATACTTTGCAAGATATTTCTGTGTTTCTCACACTGCCCTGTCAGCAGCACTTGAGAGAAGGGTTGACCGGAAGAGATTCATACCTACTAGCCAGTGAAGGAAGCTGCCCATGACATCAGCTCTTCCCAAAAGGCTGAATGAGAACTCTGTCTGAACAAGTTTGTCCCAGGCATTGCTCTTTAATTAAAGGTACATATACATACATATCTCTAGCACTTTACAGAAGTTGAGTTTCCATTCTACTGCTGAGTTGCAGTATAAGAAATACCTGCTTTGGGCTACCTCGTAGTATCTGAAAAACATGAGTGAGCACCAAACTGTTTTACATCAATACCTACCACTGACAGCGTGTGCTTTATTCACCCACATATTGGATTTATTCTTCCTAGTCCTCATGGGCTTGTTGAGCACACAGACAATTTATCTACATCAGCCCTTAAACGTAGTATTTCCATGTAAATTTCCAGATATCGAGGAACATGCGGAAGTAAGTGTGTTCAATATTTTGAAATAGATATATGAATTTCTACCATTCAGCACAGATTTTCCATTTCTAGCAAATTAAATGTCATCACCTTTAGAATTGGTGTTAAATTAGGCTCAGACATAATCCTTAGGCCCTGGCTGCTAAATAACCAGGGAAGAAAGAATTTTCAGCCAGATCTGACAACAAACTAGAGCTGCATTATTCCCTCAAAAAGAAATATTACAGCCATGAATTTTATTCTATTTTTATTTAATTTGAAATATACAGCTCATTTGTTCTATTAGTTATGAACACCAAATTTCAATCCCTTAGGAGTTTTAATAGAGGCATCTTCAAATCTTCAGAATTAAAGTGGAGAAAAAGTAAAAATTGTACAAGTTTGGGAACCAGCTTAGGAAGCCTAAGGAATCAATGCACTTGACTTCCTCTTTTTCCTATCTGTTGAGCCTGATGCTAGAAAAATGTTCCTGCTTTGAAGAGAAAATGTTATCTAATCATTAGTGTTTTAGTGTGCTCCATGGGCTGCAGAGATTACGAGTGTTATTCTGTTACCCAAATGTCAACACTTGGTGACATTTGGAATGCTCTAACTGTCCCTGTGACAGCGCTCTGAAAGAGTGCAGGTCTTGTGTAGTTCCTGCACATAGCAGGTCCATGCACATGGAAATGCTTAGAGCACTTGAAACAGCTTTCTATCTTTGGGCAATGAATTTAATACACCAATACACAGTAACAAGACCAAGGATGCCAATTTCTTATGTAGACACACGTCTAACTTATTTTTCTCCGGATTCAATTCCTGCACTGGAACAAACTTACTGTCCCTATCTAGACAAACTTATTTTCACTGTATTCAGCAAGGATGTTAAAACAAACAGTCCATGATCAGACTTTCTGATATACAAACCTCATGCAAGGAGTTTGGTCATGCCTGCACTAGAGACAAAATAGAAATTGCCAGAATATATTCATGCCTTTTCAAAAACTTCAGTACCTCTGAATAAGTCCCCAGGTAACGAGAGAACAAACTTGGGATTAACAAAACAAAGAAAATGGAAGAGCAAAAGTCCTTGCAAACAAATCCATGTAAGCAAGGCCTTGTACATTACAGAAGTGCATTTCTAAAAGCATGTTTAGACATCGTGCACCTTTATGAAAAGGGATCTAAAATTATGTCAGAGTATCATCATTAGTGTATATCAGGCGACTTATATCACAATGTATTTATAACCTGTAAACTTGACCATTTTAAGCATACATAGGTGCTGCTAACATTTCTAACATATAGCACTCCAATATAGGTCAGGATGCAGTAGACACAGTTAGAAAAGCTGCTAACTCCATTTAAATCTAAGAAAAAAGATCTTACTGTGAGAGACGTCAACTCTGGAAGAAGTTGGGGATTCTCTATGCTTGGAGATATTTAAAATCTTCCCTGAACTATTTGCTCTAGCTGGCCTTGCTATGAGCAGGGAAGCTGCAGGGTGTGATCTCCAGAGGCTCCTTCCAATCTCATTGTTTCTTTGACTCTGAGCTGGAGGCTATTTTTTGAAAAATCCTTTGCAATCGATATGAGATGATGAAAAATGCTTTATGTGGTTTGGAAAGGTGTTGTCCTCCTGATACATGGTTTTCACCACCCATTGGTGATCTTTCTTCTTTGTAATTCAGTAACCTAGATCTACTAATGATGTAAGTGCTTTAGCTGCAGACGCCCATTTTTACTCATTTAATATTATCTACTGGCACAGTAAAGAACAGAAAAATACACACTGAAGGGATGATATTTCTCTTTGACATGAAAGATGTAACATCATATTTGCTTGTGTTCAAAGCAACAGTCTGGAAATTAAGACTTTGGGGATTACTCAAGTCAGTTGATTTTCTGAATATCTATATGTATATATATTTGTTTTAATACCAGATTGATAGTGAGTTAAGGTTCTTACTGCTCTGACATTCTGATAAAGGATTTTTGCTTCTTTAGTGACAACTTGTGCAGGAAGATTTAACAGCTTTAATTTGTTTTAGATTAAAGAAACATTCCATCAGAATAAATATTTTTATTGAAACAATGTAAAAAATATAATTTCTCTTATGAGGAGATGTTTATTCAGTAATTGTATTGCTGAGGATTTGTTTCTGAAAAATGCCAAATCCACAGCAATGGAAATAGGTATTTTATCTTTGCATGGACCAGGAGAACCATGAGAGCTTTATTACTGTTTTACGCGTGGGCTCAGCAAGGTTATCCTCCTGTTTTGCAGTCTATCAGGTTATATTATCCCCTTTATAAAGCTGTGTCTGTTGCTCTATTGAACTCTCCCTACTTGCTCATTTTTCCATTCACTTCCTACTACTTATGGAGTCAAAATTGAAATTTGCTGTCAAATTCCTTGCCACCACTTTTACATTCACAAACACAACCACAGTCCTGCATTCCTGCAATACTAGAGCAGGTCTTAGCTGATATATTATCCCTACCTGATGTCTGACTCTTCTACCCATCCAGTTTCTCAAACTTTCAGTCATTCCAGCTGTGGATCTTCTTCCACTAGCTGACTAGTACAACTTGAAGTTCATCAGTAAATTACATTTATAC
Organism: Perdix hodgsoniae; assembly: GCA_035772895.1. Taxonomy (NCBI): domain Eukaryota; kingdom Metazoa; phylum Chordata; class Aves; order Galliformes; family Phasianidae; genus Perdix; species Perdix hodgsoniae. The sequence continues at coordinate 27,509,123 of JAPSGF010000004.1, forward strand.
ATGCATCCACACAAGTATAAATTCTCTAGGAAAGTACTGTTACTAGTAGTAGTAGCACTACTACTAAATAAATTAATTAACTAAATGTCCATTCCCACATCCTCTTAAACGATATATTGAGTTTGATTGTCCATATTCTCCCTAGACACTCAGTGGAGAGCAGTGTTCTTCTGTGCTTATGATTAAAAGCAGTGACCCTTCTGAAAACAGAAGTCCAACCCTGAAGTTTGGATTTGTTCATAAGAGAATTACATAATTCCAGTACCTTGGGAACTGAGCACTGCACCATGTTTGATTCCAGAAAGCACACTTTTATTAATTATTTAACACAGAGCTGGATTTCTCACCTCAAACTTTAGGTTTTTGAGGAAGCTTAAGTATGGCAATGACAACACTGATTTTCTGACTAATCAGGCAAGCTGGTGGGTAAAATTATTTAAAAATCAATATTAATTTAAGTGTACTTTGGAGATCAGTTCTTTGGATTTATCACACAAGATGTACTCCTAAATGTTAGTGCAAAGGTTATAAGTAGTAAGAAAACGTTGAAAGAATCCATTCAGGCATTAACATTTATATGGTCTTCATCTTAGGTTCTGGAATAAAGGAAGTTTTGTATCAGAAAGATAATTGATGGTGAGAAATTGATCATACTTACTTTGTGAATCTGACACAGATTACAGTTTTACTCTGCTTCCTGTAGGAATTCTCTCTTGGACAGAGAAGCCAATTTTATTTCATATGTGAATTCATAAAATAGTGGTATATTATGCACTCGCATGTTAAAGAACATGTTGAGCCACAGTGTTAGTATAAAAGCCTATGAAGAATAAAATCGGTAACCATAGAAATTATATTGTCCCCAAAGAGCTGAGCTGAGATTTAGCAGCTTTGTTACAAAATTCAGTCAAGGAGGTTTGCAAGTTCACTTCTGGATTAAACGACTTTCGAAGGAGTTTATTGGCTTGTTCCTTTTTGCCATCTTATCTTGAATTTGCATGTACCAACCTTGCAGAATGATAGATCTCTTATTATGATGTACTACAAGAATAAATGTGTTTTCTCAAAGAAAATTAGAGTTTTTGAGAAAACAAAGTTCTTGAAAAAAAATGCACTCGTACAAGGCACAAAAGAGTTAGTTCTTCCAGTCATTGTGGAGATCACCAAGGGGTGACCTAGACTGACCACTTCTTTGCTGTGCTCAGAGCTTTCTGCTGGAGCTCTCCTTCCTTTGGTTCGTCCATTTCACTCCAGCTTCAGCACTTGGAAGCACATAGGATTCATGTCTTTTTTGCACAAACAACTGTACATAAACAGGAATATATACCTTTTCTCTATCCACGTTGGTTTCACAACCTCCTCATAACAATGAACATTGTCTTCAGATGTTACATATATATTCACTGTTTTGTGATGGCATAGGCCTAAAATTACTTGACCTTTCACAAAATAGAATTTTGTGCTTCACTTTTGCATGATTTAATGATGCTTAATGCATTTTGATTTTAACATATGTGCTTTCACAATCGGATGTCTAAATAGGAGTTGGAGAATTTGGGAGTTGGACTATATGGCCTTCAGAGGTCCCTTCCAACACTAAGGATTCTGTGATTCTAAATTCTGAATGTCCATTTCAGGTGGTGATGCTCCTGGATTCAGAGATGATGCCTTCATTTAAAGGTGTGGATTTAGATTTGAAGCAGAATTTGATTCATAAGCTTTACAGCATTATTGCAGCAGCTTTGCATAGAACTTATCAAAATCCCCACTAGTTTCTGGGTATGTAGGTGTGAAGAAGCATTCTTAAAATCTTACTTCTTTAAAAAACTTTCAAACATATAACATATTGCAATCCTTTCTCAGTTGTTACAGCCAGCTGGTATTCTATACTTAACAAATAGATCTCACAAATATATCTCACTTATATGAAGTGGCATGCTCAAAAGATTGTGTATATTTTTTCATTCAATGTATTTATTCTTTTTTTCTTCAGAATAACATAAAAACTATGCAGTCTCCTTTTTTTTTTTTTTTTTTTTTTTTCTTTTTTTTCATATGGAGGACAATCTAGCAAAAATTGCCAGAAAAGTGAACTACCTTTTTCTAGTGCCACAAAAAAAGAATCAGGCTGCAGTATCTGGCACTTCAATAAATAATTTTTCACTGAGTATATAGGAAAATGTGCTTTTCTTACATTCTTACCATCATTAGCTTCTTAGGACTGATGCAGACAGTCCTAAGAGCAGGAGGAGAGTTTTATATTTCTTTTCAATAGTTTTTAGAAACAAAAATATTCCATAGGGTCTCTAATTTTAATACTGATTTTCTCTTGTCTGAAACTTATCCTCTTTTTCTAACTACTAATTTAATTTATTCTGAATTTCCCAGAGGTAATTCGAGATGTAAGTATGATAAAAATATTGAATTCTGTCAACGTTATTTCATATTCTCTGAACAGCTTTTCAGTATGCCTGGAACTTTCAGAGAATTGCTCTTCATGGTCTTCCACATTTTTTCTGCAGAAAGCCTCTAAGGAATTATACCCCATATGTGCTCAGGCCTCAACTAGACATCCTAACTCCTGAAGTAGCTATAAATTTCACATTTCCAAGATAAAGTTATACCTTTAGCTCTAGTATAAATGCACTGCTAGTGTGAATGCTTTACCTTATTGTGAGATGTGAAATTGGATTATGTGATTTCAATCTACATTTCCTCTTTAGGTTAGTTATCATAATTAGTAACTGATGTGCCAGTGTCCAGTTACCAAAGGAAGATGTTCTAATCAATAAGGTGGTAAGGTGGTGAACTACACAAACACTACAGCTATTCTCAATGGTTCCCAGAAATGTGTATGCTTTGTTCCTTTGGAGATTTGTACAATTTTGCTCTGAAAGCTTCTACAAAATATTTTCATGCTCTTTAAATTACTGAGCCATACACATTATCCTTAATGAACAGCAAGTACATTGAAGATAATGAAAATATGACCCCTGGTAGAAAAACTGAACAAAATATTAATACTATATTTTGTGTGAGGGTGTAAAAGAATCCAGATACTAATCGTTAAGAATATATTAAAAAAAAAATTCTCTTAATATAAAGGACAACTCATTCTCAAAAAACTAAAGAATACACATTAAAACTCTTACACAAATTGATGTAAAACAGTTTTAAATTACATTATGGGTTGGTGAAATATCTATTCATTAACAGTTTATCAAACACTATAACATCTTTGGGTCAGCAGAAGTAATCACGACTTTAATTAAAGATTTCTTTTCATCCACATGTGCAGAGAATGTAAGAAAATGGTTGCATTTTCCCTAGAAATCTGCTGAACAGCCAAGTTCAGCTGACATTTTAAAAAAGAAACAAACAAACAAACAGAACAACAACAACAACAACAAAAACTTAACTGATGTTGAATTGCTCTGGAATTGCAGATTCTACAATGTCTGATGCCCACAATCAGAATTTGAACAGAAATACTTTAAGAGCATTCAAAACACACCATTTCTTGGTGAGACTTAAATGTAGGTCTGAGATTTACTTCCTTGTCAAGAAAAAAACAAATCCAAGAACATATGGAAAAGGTGCAGAAGAAATGGCATCATGACAGCTCAGGCAAAGATAAATATTAGGAACATTTTCAGGTTTCTGCTTCTCTGTATTCATTTTTAACAATAAATACTTCTCTGAATAGCCTCGGGGCATTGCTAGATGCATTCACATCTGAAGAAGAGGCAAGAACAAGCTTCTGTTCAAACTTGCTGTTTCATTTGTCTATTGAAGTTGTCCTTTGCAGTAGATAGCTTGGAAACAAACAGTTCTGGCAAATTTTCATCCAGTTTCTCCTGCTGTCCTTACCAGACAGCTGCCTCATGAGCTGAGGAAGAAAAAGCAGTGTTTAGCCACATACTGCTTAATGAAGGTCTGAGGCTGGTTGTTTTCTCTGTTGGATGCAGCATCACCAGAGGATCATGGTATTTAATTTGAAGCCTACAGGATGTTGGTATCTGTTAACTAGACCTTGGCTCATGCCCTACTGAGAATTCAGTGAGTTACCTTACAAAACCAAGTATGGGATTTTGCTTTGATTTCTGGGCAAGAAAATCCTGCCAGTAGTGTGACTGAGAAGGACTTTATTTGTCTCCAGATGAACATATAAAAGAGTCTGCATGGTGGATTAATTTGAAGAGTTTTGTAGCCTTTTCTGTCAAAAAGATAGCATGGGAGATACTATCTTTTCTAGGAAAGGAAAATAATTCATGCCAATATTCTACAGTCAGCAGTCAGCTACGTAGTGGTCCCATAAGTCAAGTTGCCATGGAGATCAGATGATTTAAAGAAGTGCTTTGTCACATATAAGAATTGAAATCAGAAATGTGGAGGTGGAAATGCAAACACAGACTGACAGTCCAGAGGGAAAAAGAAAAGAGAGAAGAAAAGATTCCTGGAGCACAGCCTACTTGTCTGGAACTCCAAGGGAAAATAAGCGCTCTAATGGACTCTTTTAACATCTGGAGAAAAGTTGCTGTAGCTCACATGTTCATATTTTTTTATTCTGGAAAAGTACAGTCTTAAATACAGAAAAACCTTCCAGTCCCCTGGTTCAGGAGCTGTAAAGGCAGCTGCTTCCCCTGCTTCAGCTGAGAATGGAAAGCCCAGCTTCTTTAAGCTGAGGAGCCTGCTCAAAGACTGAGGCAATCAAGTGGGAAACCTCACAGAAGCATCACAAGAGAAGAGGACAAAAGTACAGAAAAAATGATAATATGAAAGATGAACATAGCCAATTCCTTGGCACTAAAAAGGGGAGGTAAGGTCTGAACATCATATTAAAATGAGAAACAAAAAGAATCAGTAGAAAATATTTTTTTTCAGGTACATATTTATAATAATTACATTACTATCCTAAATCATTCATGTCACTCAGAACATTTGCTCATATTTATGTGTGGACTCAGAGAAGTCTTTGTTTCATAGTCTCACCAGATCTTTTCCTTAGATGCTCTCCCCGAACTTCTGGCATGCTTCATAATAAAAAATGACTTCTACTCTTGCAAGTTGGGTATGTTTCAGTTGCCCTTAGCTCTCCAGATGGATTGCCCAACTTACGTTGCCCCACATCTCTTCACAAAAGTGTTTGCAGTCAGGCCTCTCAGGTGAGATAGTGGAGTGAGGTAGAAAAATAAAGGAAGCAAAAGAGAATTTAAAACTGCTCCTTGCCTGACAGGCCTATTATTTTGAGTTATAGATAGAAACAAGCCCAAAATGTAATTTTTCTGTCTCCCTCTGAAGGGAAATCATTTTTTGGATTTTGAAGTTTTGACAGCAAGCAACAGTGAAGATGGCAAGTCAGAGCAATGATTTCCTCAGCTCAAACTCCTTTGTCAATGGTGGGATTTTATTTCTACTTGTTTAATTTTTTACTCCATTGCAGCTGAACATCTCTTCCTAAGCACATTTTTCCCTTCTGTCTCCTTTTCTTCTTCACTTCTCCTGAGGCTTTTACATTTTTCCCTACCACCAAACTGAATTTCTTCAGATGTGGTAGAACTGTGCAGCCTTCAGTTCTGAACACACAACCTGACTTCACATTTGTTTGCAGCAGTGACAGCAATTGATGGAGTTTCCAAAAGCAGAGCTTGTTCCCTTCTTTCTTCTTTTGAGACTGTTCAGATCTGTTTTGATCAAAGCAGTAGAACTTAAGGAAATCTGGCAATCCTAACAGGATTGTAATTAATTCTTTCTCCAAGCATGCAAGTGACTTTTTGGAAGAGAAGAAATGACAGAACCTGGGAGATGTGAGAGCATTAAAATACACGGCAGTGCAGGAAACTGAATCTTTACTAAATTAATAGTCACTAGTAATGAATGAATGAGTGAATGAAACCCATCCAGCAGGGTCCTGGGTGCAGTTCTCAGGATTTCCCCATCAGAGCAAGAACTTTGCCCTGTGCTTTGCTGGGAACAAGAGGCTCAACCTTCTCCTTGCATCCATGCTATAGTTAGGAGAGATGAGGAAAAACACTGTGTGGAAACATGGGAACACACTGGCAACGTAAGGACAGAGACAAGATTCAAACGCAAGGATTCAGAATATTTCTCCCCTGCCACTCACACCAAGCCAGCAAATGGGGAGTCTGATCCTGCCACTCAGCCGGACATGGGTCTGCCCAGCATTTGAAGAATTGCAAGTGATGTATAAACCCTTAAATGGATCAAAAAGACAGACCTTCGGACCTCTCCAGCATGCCTAATTCTTCCATGCCAAAGTACCACTTTCCATAACAGCTTTACATCTACACTGTATAATCCTCAGTGTTAAATTCCAGGTCTGGTTGACAAATGCAGACTTTGCAAAAACTATTTTGATTACCACCCTGACTGCTCCATAACAGCACAGAAGTTTAACTAATTGTAACTCTTATTATTATTTTTTTTTCACTGTCTAAATCATTCATACAGTCAAAAAAACAATTACTGCAGAGAATGGGAGCTATTATAGAAAGTGGGAGGCAGACAAATTTTAAAAGCTGTCTTACTGTAATTGTTACATTTAAGCAAACTTGCACTCTTCAGGCAACTTCTGAAGTCTTGTAGTAATTTAAATATACAAAGCAATAAATGATACATTACAGCAGAAATTACGATGGTTCAGGTGCCCACTGAGATTGAAACCCCGTTCTCACGAGGCAGTGGGAGATGTCCAACTGCATCAGGCATTCTTCAAGGCAAGCTTCAAAAAAAGAAATTCAAATCTATTCCTAAAAAGTACTGTTATACTGTTATACAGTCATACTTTGATGACTTCAAAAATCAAAGGGCTTACTTTCTTTATCCACCAGCACTGCAACTATATGTGCAAGAGTATGTTTGCCTGGCTTGGGGCTCAGTTATGTCAGACAAAAAGTCCTCAGCTTGCATTCAACAAACTGATACAGGAACCACACAATACTGGAAAGTGACCCATGGAAGCAACCAAATTCATGGTTACCTTTTCCTGATTTCTTCCCCCCCCCTCCACAAAGGTGGAACAGTTCTTGAATAAAAATGCTATGAAACACTGCTAAGAATACAGTTTGCACTGCACACAAAGAAACACTGACATTCAGCACTTGGAGTGTGAAATAGGAATACTGTAAATCTAAAGCTTGGTCTTAAATAATGAACAGTGTAAGTAAAAACAAAGTGAAAACCTGCAGGAAACCTACATGAAAGGCTTGTGTAACTCCAGCAGCTGAGACTGAGCATAGCCAGATAGAAAACAAACTGCTTTTTTCCAATCTGCAAGAGGGAAAATATGTGTTTTAGTCGCTCCTTTATAAGACTGCAAGCACCCTTGAACAAACCAAGGATTAATAGGATTCAATTAGCCACAACAGGTGTATATTAGAGATCTTTAAGCTACAGAAGGCAATCGAGACCTTCAGACTAACTGGCAAATTACCTCCTAATGAGTGCTGTCAGGAAACCCCAGGCAGCAGGAATGTCCTGCAAATTCTCACCTTGCTAAGTAACTACCAGCAGAAAAACCAGGGCAGGTGTAAATGTTAAGGCTAATGGAGGCTCATGGAGGAACTGGTAGAAATGGACCTGATAGCATTTTTTCTATTTTTGCTAACTTTGGTAACTCATTCAGTATGATGCCCGATCAGTGTTCACTATCAGAAAAAGCTCTGTTGGACCTACATGATCTTGCCTCTTGATGAAGGCATTTTAATGTGGAAAACAATATTTATGGCTGCAAATGAGGCAGGAGCTAGGGTTTGCATTTAGAAACAATTTATTCTTCAGGGGAAAAAGAAAGGGTGTAATCTTTTTATGAAAAGAAAACAACTTGTAGCTTCTAATATTTTCTAACTTGGGGGAAAGAAATATAATAGAAAATTAACATATTAGCAGGTTAAATATGTTCTAAAAATGGTATGATACCATATTTCTGTTTCTTTTTATGTTCATACAGTTTTTTTACAGCTTGGTTGCTGCTTCTAAAATTTCAGGTTCTGAATTTTTCAGTATTATAAAAATCTGAGATTTTTTTTAACTACTTTCTAGTTCATAAGGCAAAATCTTGAATGTTTCTATCCAAGTGGTTCTCGTACAAAAACCTTAAAAGGCTTATTCTTTGCTCTAAAGCATGTAGAGTAGGATTTCTGGATCTGTTCTTTGGGCTCATTGAAATCAACAGAAGAAGCCAATGCATTTGAAAAAGGATGAGTAGACTGTTTCTGCGGTTTTAAAAATCCAGCCTATGCTCTTATTTGAATGAAGTTGATTAACCTTGAACTTAACAGACAGATGAGCTGCAGACAGTTTTATTGAAGAGCACATGACCCATTTCATTTATGTGTAGAAATGCCAATGTGAAGTAAAAATATTTCAAGATAAACTGGTGCCAAGTATGTCATCCTTGTTAGCTTGATTAGAAGTACAGAGAATAATGGTTCTGGCTCAGAAGAGAAGAAAATAAAACGATAAATGATGAGTGAGTAGTAATATTGAGATCAAAGATTCATACAGCTTTTTATCCTGCTGGTGTTGAGCCATTCTTAAGAGTGTTTGAAGAAGACTACTGAAGTGACTCTATGCGTTCTGCATAATAGACTGATTATGTAGCATGCTAAAAACCACTGAAGAATAAGAAGAGATTTTACTGCAAAATGGCCAGAAAAAGGCATTCCTTTTGAAAAAGCAATGAGCCTGGTTTTTGCAAATCTGTGCTAAACTAGATTGTATTGAGCTGAGAGAAAACTTCTTCAGGAAGTGATGAAGGTGTATAAGTTAAACTAGAGAGGCAAAGTAAGTAAGGAAAAATAGGAGGGAAGAGAACTAAAACTTCCTCATCTGCAGAAACACCAGATAAGTTCAAGAATGTGTAGTTAATATAAAGACAAGGAGAAAAAGAACCCTTTGGTCCTTCAAGTATGGGAAACTTTCTTATTTGTCATCAGCGTTAAGACTTCTGTGCTGCAAACAAAATATTACTTCTCAAAATTACTGATGAGTACTGCAGACTGCAAACTAGATTTTCTCTCTCACAGAAAATTCTAGTTTTTTCTGTGAGGAAGAAAAAGAAGATTCAGGAGTGCGGAAGTTCTGTTTGATGCTTTCCTTCAGAACAATATGCCTAAGACATTCACAAATCAGAACAGTTCACATTGTCATTTTGAGTTTAATGCTTTTCCTGCCATCTACAGAGGATTTCTTTTAAAATGCACATTTTCCAGTTGCTTTGTCATTAATTTTCATCCTTGTTGCTGCCTTGTCTCCAAAAGTGTAATTCAGGTAGCTGTTGGAGACTGTATCTCTGCTGATGTGTCTGCAGCCACAGTTCCCATGATAAATGGCACAGAGATAAGACTGCAATGCGCTTTCCAAGGTGGGGGCCTAAGTCAAGTGAAAATACGAGAAAGTTTCAGCAACACCAAAGGGTAAAATCAGCTCTCACAGCAAATTCCTGGCAAAAATATTATCAAGACAGTGTGGGACTGGGACTTTTCAGGATAGCAGATTATTTTCCACCAGCTGTGATTCAAATTTTCTTACAGCGTTCTCTGTGTGAAACAGGAGCTAAACCTGATTCATGACCAGCTCCTGGATGATGCAAGTGTTGTTTTCCAGTCACAGCACCTGAGTTCTCATTGGTTTAAGTTGAGTTTTAAATATGCTGCACTGATCTTTTAGGTGAAAATGTAGAGGTATTTGAGTGGGTCTTATTTTCACTATAATTTCTGCATTTTTTTCTTTCTTTTTTTTTCTTTTTTTTCCAAAGTAAAAATTTCCTCAATTTCGGTTAGTGTTGTCCCAGTAGATGCATCATAAAGTCTCCTTTGTGTTGCTCCACTGTAGCTAGATTTACTCCAGCAATTACATTGGCTGAATTACTTTTTTTTATTAAACTCAAATGGAAAGGAAATAATTAGCTCTGATAGCTATCATATAAGAGAACATGCTGAGGGTGAAGTAATTAAACTCTAATTGTGGTAAATTATGTTTTTCATTAAAATTGAAATTTTAAAAGGTCTGTTAAACGATTAAGTAAATGTGTAGGGTCTTTGAAGTCCATTCAGCTTTGTGGTTCTGCAGGCAGAAGGAGGAGGATTTGCAATCTGTGAATGTATGCTTGGGTACTGCACTGTCTCCTGCTATCAATACTAAATTGTTTCCCTGCTTGTACCATTTAACTATGTATTGTTTGTTATTGATAGTACTAGAAAATGTGTAAGATGCTTTCCCAAAGATGAAATAGAGTTTCTGTGAGTCACTACACAATCTAAAAACTATCTGTGTATTTACAAACAATCTGAACAGCTCATTTACTGAGGAAAAATTATTTATCACAATCTTAATGTTGTTATTTTATCCAGCTTGCTTTCAGAACTATCTTTTGGAGATGAGCTTTTTCTGAGGGAAATAAGTTTGACTGCATTAAACAGGGACAATGCTACACTTTCTGTGATTCTACATGATTTTCGACTGTGTCCCAGACACACTATTAACTGTAAAAATGCGTGAATCCCATGATTTGTTCTTGTCTGCTTTGAGTACCAAACCAACTAACCATACGAATTCATAGCTTGTTCAAATAGCAGGCATGTAACCCAAGTAATGTGTTTTCCACACATCATGTATGTGTAAATCTTCCAGAACGATTTAAGAAAGAAATGAAAAAAAGAAAATATCTCCAGGGGTTTACAAGAAACAGATAATTTTTGTTAATCAAAATGATCAAAATCTTGATGGAAAAAAAAAGTTACAGGGAAAATGCTGAGTAAGTAAGAGTTCTTCACACCTGCAGACAAGCTGGCATAGATGCTGGGTGTAAAAACCCTGTTCCAGTTTGCCATGAACAGCAAAGCCCTGGCAATGAATGAACCACACAGAAAGAAAGATGCTTTAGACAAGCATTAAACTTGGAAGAGAAATAAACATTGTCTTACTGTCTCGATGAACTTACAACCAAATTGAGGGGCTCTTCAACGTCGTAGTTCACAAACACGCAAAACCACAACAAAGTCACAAAACAAAACAAAACAAAAAGAAAAGAACAAACCACTGATCACCAAAAGCTTGGTGTAATGGTGTTCTGTATTTATCTTGAAAAAGGATCTTGAATCCCTCCCTCAGTTTAGCTGTCAGATGTAGGGTGCAAAATTAGGTGGACCATTGTTCAGTTCTTGAATGGTCAGCCAGTCTGGAGGCAGAAAAATTGGAGGAAATACTTAAAAATCCTTACAATATAATAAAAGGGGTTAGGGACCAAGGGGAACAGCTGGGAAAAACCTAGATGAGGGAATCTAAATGATATTTCCCCTTATTTTTGCTTAAAAAGAGATACCGTGAAAAACAAAGAATGCTGTGATAGTTAACGAGGTCCTGAATATTGGCGGAGACGAGTAAAATATTTGGCTGTGATGGTAAAGAACATTTATCTTGATTATGTAACATTACCGGCTGAAGCTGTGAACAAGAACTCATGAGGAGAAGAGGTGCATCCAGGGATGACAGTGAAGGCAACACAGGATTTTGGAGGTTGGACAGAGAAAGTGAATGGGAAGGGGCAACTGCAGAAATAATTATCCAGCAGAAGGACTGGAAAGACAGACTGCTGACTGGATTAAGATCACAACAGGGAGATGTGATTGTGAGAGAAGGAGAACACAGAGGTAGAGAATAAATCCATAGCAGGAAAGCAGACTTGAAAAATAAAGATTTTGCATTGGAGGAGAGAAGTAGGAAGAAATAATTTTTTCCCCCTAGAAGGAATGTTTTCTAGTCCCATATAAAAGTTAACATAATGAAAGGGGTAGGTGATAAGGCTCAAAGAGAGAAAGGGTGTTGGAAAATGTAAAAGACAAGATGGGTAAATTGATTCACTGATGAACAGACAAGTAGGAAAGAAGGGCTAAAAAGTCATGTCAACAGTGGAATCTGCAGTGAAATCTGTGTGGGACAAATAAAACTGCCAAGGGCATAACCATGACAAGACCAGCCTGAAAACCAAGAAGACCTGGATTATCAGTTAAAGTTATCAAATATGGAGGAAAAAATGATTGAACTATAACAGGTCAGTATAAATCAACAGCCATTTTAACAACTGGTGCTAAGAAAGGGTCATATACAGAGATTCTGAATAACCTGGAATACGTTTACAAAACAAAGATGGCTGATGCTGGATTCTATCTAATTAATGCACTTTTTCACTGGTCAGGTTCTGGGATCACCTAAGTAAATGTTTAGGTTTATGAGTGTGAAAAATATCACCTATGACTAAATTACCAGATAGTGATGTTACTGAACCAGCTTAATTTAATTCAGAAATATTTATAACTTGATAGGTATATAGGTATATACTATGAATAGCAGTGATTAAAACAATTGTGGTAATAAGAAAACTAAAACTAGGGTCTGTCCAAAGAGGGAAGAACTGTCTGTGAAATGGGAGATACAGTATAGTTCAGGAAAAACTAATTAACAGAAAAGAAGTCCATTTGCCAAAACAGCACTATTTAGACAAGAATGGCAGCTTGCTTCAAGCTTCTGGAAGTCACATGTAATGCATTCATACATATTAATTAATACTGTAGAATGTTATTCTTGTTGTTGAACAGAACAAAACATTAGTTGATGTTATTAAAAATTCTCTTGTCACTGTGAAAGTTTGAAGGGCAAATGAAAATGTTTCCTTGCAGAACTGGGTCCAATTATGATTGAGAGAGATGAAAGGGGAGAAATAGAATACAGGATGTCTGATATTTATAGTGACAGACTCTGCCCTTTGGGTCTGGTATTATACTACAGTATGTTTAGAGTTGCATTTCTCACTTTTTTTTTTCCAACACTCTTATGGTGTGATCAAAGACTTTTCAAACTACTAGCCCTCCAAATTTGAAAGCCACTGTAAGTGGGAGACAGAGAAAAGGTAATTTCATATCCTTATAGCTCCTTCTGTCACGTCTGTTCCTCAATATAGAATTATCTCTGATGATAAATTGTTTTAAGCAATTAAAATTAAATCAAGCTTATTAAATCAGTAACTCATGGTGTGATAGCTTACGCAGAAGAAGCACATTCCATTTGAAGAAGCATTAAAGTATTAAGTGTTATTTTATTAGAGATTGCACATATTGCATTACTGTCTGAAAGTGATCTCTAATTCTGGTGGTTTTTTTTGTTTTTTTTTTTTGTTTTTTTTTTTTTTGTTTTGTTTTTCCAAGAACATCTCTAAAACAACAGTAAAGATTTTGAACAATGAAATTGGAAGCACTGGACAACTGAAATTTGCATTTTTTTTTAACTTTCTCCTGTATAGTAACTAAAGTTTCATGTTTTGGGTGATGAATAATTTTATGACATTTTAAAACATTTTGGCAAGACTTTCCACTCTGGACTGCTAGCTACAGTGGAGAAAGGGATCTTAAATTGATTTAAATGGTTAGTTTAATCTTTTAATGGCTTTAAAGAAACAGTAATGCTAATTGTTCACTTTTTGTGTGTGTGTGTTGATGATTTGTTTAATAAAATTGTGTACTATTGTTCTTTTCTCGGTTTTAAACGTTTTTTTTTGTGTGTGTATTTTTGTATGGGAATTCAGTGTCAAAATAACCCAGTAGCTCTTATGCAAGAGTGCTTACAAACTATTACCAGAAAAAAACAATAAAGTAATAAAGCTGTTTTTATGTCAGTGTCAAAATTCACGTTGATGTCAACAGTATAATCATTTTACTAAATGAATCTAACTACTTACTTATGGCATAGTTTGGAGTAGTCATTGAAAAGTGGTGTGTTACTGTAGTTTTACCAGAAAGAATCAATTGATTATAATGGGAATATTGGAATGATCTTAATGTCTTCATTTTCTTTATGAAATTCAAGTTCATATTTCTACATGCGTTAGGCAAAAGTTTGCACCTAAGAAATACTGCAGTAGGTGTATGTCAGTTTTAGAGTTACTTTTGTTAAATTGTTTCTCTACTCATATTGCCATTGTGAGTTGATAATAATTAGTTCATCTGTTAACATCCTCAAGTGCCAAAGCATAAGCCGGAAAACTGCTTACAATATTTAAATCTTCTGAATAGAAATGCTGAGTCAGAAATGCCGTGAATTTCAAATGACCATAATAAATCATCATAGAGTATATATTATATATTTGTTAATTTTATTTGTTATTATTTAATAGTATAATTAATAGAATAATTAATAATTAGTAAATAAAAGCATGTATGCTACATGTTTAAAATACTGTTTTATCCTGGAAGAGGTATCCAGGTCCTTCTCACCTATTTATTTAAAGATCAAGAGGTTTTCTAAGGATGTTGGGTAATAGTATTATTGTTCCATCTTCAAACTGTTAAGAAAAAGGACAGAAAAAAGATTTTAAGCACCCTGGACACATTTAAACTTCTGGATATCATGTGTAGTTCTTTCCTACCACAACAGAGTGCCTTTTCCATGTTAAGAACACTGCTTGCATTCATCATTGGCTTTCACACAAGATCTTTCTTTCCTTGGGAATGGCATGGGTCTATGTCTTAAGGAACCTTTTAACTTGGCTTGGCCCTAAGTCTCTCAAAACTCTGGTTTCAAGGAACACTTTATAACTGGAAACTGTCTTTCTAAGGATTTGGGGAACTGAGAGGAGAGAAAATATCAAAGCTTACTGTTTTCTCATGAGTACATTTTGCTTCTCTAAACTGCAGAAATTAGGAGCTCTGTCTGTGTACACTATGATGGGTAAACATCTGCCTGATGCATGAATATTTCAGTGCTGGTGTTTGTGAAAGAACAAATAGAATGTCCCCAAATCTCCAAAGTGATTATTTACAACACTCATTTAACAATAAGTTAATTTTTAAGACAAGCATAGTGAGTGTGCGTGTGGCTAGAGCAGCTGGTGCTTATGGCATTTACTGAAGAACTTCAAAATAACATGTTCTGTCAAGAGCAATCTGATGAATACACATACATAGAAAAAGGTTCATTCATATGTCAGGTTAGAAGACAGACAGCCACCCCGAGAGCACTGCTCACCTATCATCGGCTTAAAGCTGTCAGAGAGTGAACTCCTGGTGGTGGAAATTTAAAAGGATGACTGGGAAAGAGCCCTCGATTATTAAAGGCTTGGAACTCAAACAGATCTCATTAAATCAGGGGCTTTAATAAATTATACACACAAAATGCGTAGGAAGCTGTCTGCTCAGCTCTCCGAGGTGCTGTGAACGATAGCTTCATGTACTCTTCAGACCTACTGCTGTGAGTCAGACAGCTGAAAAGACTCCCCTTCCAGATGTGGAGGATGGCCTGACACCTTGCTCTTGTATGCTGGTGGCTGTGAGCCACATGCCTGCCTCCTTGTTTAATGCACGGCTGAGCCCTCGGGTCAACCTCTGCACACAGCATCATCTCTTTCCCTGCTCTGGCAAAGTTGCTGTAAAGACCTGTTTCTATCCACACATTTATGGCAGCTGTAGAATAATTATTGCCGGTATCCACCCCAACAAAACTGACTGACCAATTACAGTTAATCAGTTCTGCAAATGGTCTGCCATTCTCCTGCTGCTTAGCTGAACCAGAGGATTTGGCTCCCACATATGAGAATGGCTGTATATAGCAGGTGTAAGCTTTTAGGTTGTTAGGCTGCTATTATCCTCCTTTTAGCATGACCTGGGCAGCTGGGAACTTCTTAGTGGTTTAAGTGCAATCATGACTAGTACCTTTTCAGCCTCCCTACAACATGAGCAGTATTTTTATGTCTCCACATCACCTTATTTTTTCCTTACAGTGGTCATAATTCTCTCTTGCTAAGACACCATGGATGTACTGGGATTTGTACATGCATTTGCTTCTGCCAACACCCACATACCATGTGGCCCAGGCAGCAAATGAGTGACTGGGAAGAGACAGAAGAGAGCACTAATTCAAAAAGAAAGTAAAAATGTAGTTTATAATGCTGCCAGAAAGTTGCATCAGAACTTTTAGAGTTGTAACACCAATTCCCCCTACCACCAACTTGTCTTAGCAACTACAGCACTAGAGAAAGACAGTGTTTTGGTACTAATGCTGAAAAACAGCTGTATCATCAGTTTAAAGTTGAGTATTGCACCCTGTTGCTGACATGTTATTCAAAAGGACTAAATTTATTGTTACTTCACAGTGAAAGCAGTGCCCTGTCAAGAGTTCACCAATATGAGAAGGGAAGGGCATAAAACCAGAACCTCATGGATCTCAGGACAGCAGAGATGGTCTACTCAAAATTTTCATGTGTAGGCCAGAGAACTGGCCTGGGAATCCCACCCAAAGTCACCACCATGAAGTAGTGATAAATTTAATCCTTTTGAATGTATTTTAAATCTAGATTAAAATAGATTAAATGGAATTGGAACCGCTTATTGGGCACTTAAGCCACACTTCTTGTCCAGTGGTAGAAACTAGTTTGTGCTTTCATATTGTTAATACTGGATTTCTAGGCTCTGAGGTAGATTCAACTGATACTCGAATAGAGACTGCATTTGTTTTAAGGATATCTCCTTCCCACTCATACTCAGATGTGCCATGGAGCAGGAAACTTCAAATAAGTTGCCTGGTTCTTAGACAACACTGTGCCTGGTCTCCTCATATTTTGTGTGTGAGACAGAAGAGCCGGAGAAAAATGGATATAAAATGGAGAAAGATTGATTTTCCATGCTAGAACATGAGAAGAAACTAGTGATAATGTGTGGGGTAGTACTTTGCTAACCTACCCCAAATGTGTTTCTCGCCAAGGCATCACTTCCAAAACAACCCCGGATGACTTATTCTGTGGTGAAGGGAATGGTTTAGAAACAGTTGTTTGATTTCTGGCTAATTTCTAGATAAATTCCATCTAGGTTTCTCACTGTGCTCTCAGTGCTTGTAAATGAAACTCTGGGGAATGATGATGTTCTCAGTGAACAGTCTTCAGGCTCTTTTCTAATCTAGAGCCAGGACTGAGTGACTGAAAGGCTTATTTTCCAGTTCAGATGTCTTCAGTGCACAGTGAGTAATTCCAGTTTCAAGTAAATCAAAAGGCATAATAGTACGTTAATTAAAAGCACATCTCTATATAGCCTGTGGCATAATATCACAAATTATTCCATTTCAAAGAATTAAGTATTCCTTATTCTTTAACTGACAGTAAAGTCTTATTTATGTCTTAAGAGAAGACAATTAAAGCAACTGTCTCCTGCTGTAGAATAAAGAACAGTTAAAAAAGAATGATATCATTTACAGGGGCTTTTATAGTTTTTAATGCTCTAATACTACTTAATGCTCCTGGGGCTGAAGCAGCTTTGCTAGGAACAATGTGGGGATTTTTGTGGACACCAAGCTGAACATGAACTGACTGTGACGGAGAAGGCCAACAGCATTCTGTGTGACATGGAGAGAAGTGTTTGCAGTGGGTTGACAGATGTGATCCCTCCCTTCTGTGCAGCCCAAGCGAGGTCACACATGGAGTGTTGGGTCCAGTTCTGGGCTCCCCAGTACTGCTAACTTTTATCTTGATTTTTTTTTTTTATCATGTAGTTTATATCAGTCAAATCTGATTTCTCTTGGTATATCCTAGAGCATGTGCATAGATCCTTCTTCTGTTAGCATCAGCAAGTTTTGAGATTTAGTTTGGAGGATGTTGAAACATACCTATGTTTTTTAGTAAATCCAGTGATACAGTGCAGCTGTTTGGTACAAGAATACTGACAAGAATTTCAATGCATTGCAAGAACAGAGAGGAAAACTGTCAATACTTGGGCCACTGGCTTTTTTCCTTGACCTCCCTCATATTTCTCTAGCTCACCTGTAACTCACGAGGCTCAAATCTTGGGAGAAGAAACCAAGTTAATTACAAGTGAACATAATGTATGTTGTAATTTGGATAATCAGGCAACAAGGTTATAAATATCTCAAATCATAACACAGACTGATGGACACACATCTTTAAATTATATTAAAAAAAGTATTTGTTTTAACTCTGAAACTATCAGATCATTAGTGGGAATTGAGTTATGTATTTTTTAAGTTGCTACCAGTAATGAAATAACAGCAACAGATTAATTATAACCTGTAAGCACAAATATTCTGCCTCTGAATCCTTGCCATGCTTCTACTTCATCATTCATCTGCTTTCAGCTCGGCTATCATTGAGCTTTCACTAAGCTGCTGTAATCAATATGTTGATGATGATAAATAAAGAAGTGTGCAAGAGTAATGTGCAGTCCCAGATCTTGTACATTCTTTTAAGCTTACTGAATTTCATTATAATATTTTCATTTTCAAATGACAGGACTTTTGGAGTTAATATTAAGCATCTTGACTCATTAACTGCAAATCAACTATTCTATTAACAGTAAATCCACGTAGTAACGTCATTAATTCCCAGCTCGATACAGTAGATATATTGAACTTTGCCTACTTCGAGTTGTTTTATTAAAAACAGAAACGGTTAAACAATGGTCACCTCTTCTTGTACCCTGACTTGCAATAAGATTCATTAGAAAACCAAAGATATTATAAATCTTTTGTACCCTCAGTAATTTTTGTAAGTACCCCTAAGATCACATGTTCGTGTTAACTTTTTTCACAGGTTTTGGTGAGGGCACTCAGATGAATTCCATAACATTGTAAGTCTTCAAAAGAAGACAATTGAACTATTTTCCTTCACTTGAAGGGCAGACTTATGATAGATGCTTCAGCACTGCTTGTTGTTAATGATGCACCTGGGACACTGGGATCCTCATAGACACCATTACTTACCATGCTGCAGCAGTCTCAGGTCTACTCCAGCTGCTTTATATTCTGCCTTTCAGATAACAAGTTTCATTATGTTAACCTATAGGGAAGCAAGTTAAATGACACTAAGCTTTCCATGCTTTTTTCATAAAATAAAAGCCACTCTGAACACCAAAATGTAATTTTTTGTAACAAAGGACTTTTGGGAGGCAACTGCAGCAAATGTGGTCCTTTCATATGCATAATCCCTGAAAACACAACTCTGAGGAAGCTGTTCCATACACATTGTTGTTAGCTAAAAGTACAATTATGACTGACCTGTTTTATCTGGAAATCTTAATTATCAAGTCATGTGCTGTTCCTGGAAAGCACCGTGAATTAATCTAATTAATCTGCCTGTTACTTTAGTGTCCACTGGACTATGATCTACCATAGTGTGATAAAGACATCTTACTCTAATGTACTGATATGCTTGGTGCTGCAGAAGCTATTTTCGTTAATCTGCCATTTAAGAAAATTCTTATTTTGTGAAGGAAAACGGAAGGCCACAGTAAAAGCACAGACTCTGGTTATGTGAATGGGAAAATCCTTACTCCAGTATTTTTCCAGTAGAGCATATGGGATCATTCTGAGCAGAAGATTTCTTCTCAAGCTGTACTCCCCTTTCCTTGTACCTGATATTCCATAACTGAGCAAGGCATTTTTCTTTTGTTACAGATTATTCTCAAGTATCCTCCAAAGGCATTCCTCTGGGTCTCATCTGGCCTTTGGGAAATCACTGGTATTACCTGGGATGTGAGCTGGGGGAGGAATTGTCTCAGTGTGTGTAAAATGATACGAAGCATTTTACAATCATTTTGTCCAAGTATTGCTACAGTAAAAATCAATGGTGTTGCCTTCTGTTATCATGTGAATTATGAACTGAAAACAAGTCTCTGAAATCTAGGAAAACCTGATAAAACATCATCAGTCACTTTTAACTTTTTCTTTTTCACATTACAGAGAATGCATCAAGACCCAGGACATGAGTACAATAAGATATTCCTCAGCTCTCTCATTTGTTTTCATTGACACCACTATGTTCATATGTGAATGAGAAACAGAAGATGCTTACAGAAAACAGAAGATGCTTGTAGGATAAAATATGCCTTTTGGGACATTTGATTTAGGAAGTTTTGGTCCCCATACAAAACTGTCATAACATTCTCATAGTCAATGTTTAGGGGACTCTGAAGGCCCTCTTGAGCATCGTTGTTTAAGGAATGGAAGAGAAAAATTATTTCACACTGTATTGGAAGGAATAAAAAAGCAACACTGTTAAGCTTTTTTGTAAGATTTTTTTTCCTGATATTTCCATCTAAATGCATATCTGTTTTCTTCTCTGTACTATCCATATAAGAAATCCCTCAGGACAAGGATGGTGAGCAAAAATGAATACTTAAAATGAGTTGGGTTTTTTTTTTTTAGAAGGAAGACAAATGTATCAAGTGTATGCTTTGTGTCACTTCAGCAGTGAGTTGAGCTTTCTTTCTCTACAGATAGCCTTGCAAATGTGAAAAAGATGAAACTGAGGAAAAAAAGATAATCCTGGGATTGTGTTTGAAATTCTGTCCTTCATCCTTCTTGTTTAATCTACTGCTAGCACAAAAGCAAAGGACTACAACTGTCATTTAGATAAGTCAGGCTCATTTTGAAACCTTGGTGTTAGCATTTCTTCCAGGTATTGGGTAGTACTGCTAAATGTTTAAACTGTTCTTCATCCATGTAAGGATCTGGGGAATAGTTTTACTTTGCTACAGAAAAAAAAAAAAAAAAATACCCATGGCAGAAGGCAATCCATTCACTAATAAGGGAATTAAAAAAAACTGCAGACAAAGTCTGGCAATTTAGGTTGCAAGAGGTGATTTCTGAGTAAAAGTCAGTTCTGCCAAGCTCTTGACAGTGACAAGTGAAAACAGTCAGAAATCACTGCTTCATTGCAGGAGGTGCACAAAGTTGTTTGGTTTCTCATATATTACTGTACATGGGAGAAAATTCAAACTTCTCAAGTCCTGTCAGGTGGTCAACAGATATCAACAATCTGTTTATGAGTGCTTGGCTCTGAAGATATTTATTGTTTAGTCACTAAATGAGATGGGAGTTACTCTTAACTGTGATACCAAGGAGATGAGAACATTAGAAGACATCCCCCCCCCCCCCCCAAGAACTACTGGATAGCTCATGGAGGAGACGTGTAATCTGGGGGGATTAAAATAACACAAGACAAGAAGTAGTTGGATTCCTGCATATGTACACATGGCTAAGGATCTTGAAAGAGAGATTAAAAGCTCTACCTACATCATGTGATTTCTGCCTTAAATCTTCTGGGCAGCAGAAATCAGGAGAAATTTTTGAGAAGTTTTTCCTTGTATTTTTGCGGTGTTTTCTTGCCTGCTACCTATATGTTTGCATAGGAGACTGTAAAGACATTAGTCTTTCAGATATTACCGTACTCCCCAGTCCTACAAGTATCTGAATTCTTAGGACAGCCCAAATAAAAGTAACAAAAATAGAGTCCCTTCACCAGAACATGGTGTAGGTCTCTCCTTTAACATGTGGGACCAGTAGCATTATGGATAACATGGATGCTTTTTTCATGAAGAGAATCCAATTTTAAAAGTATAAAGGTTCCATATGCAGAAATCCTGAACATAGGAATAATTACGTTTCCATTTTCTTTAGTTCAAAAATGATTCATTTTCCTGTTGCTTCTCTATCTGTTATAATTATCATTAAACTGTCAATGAAAGCTGTGGCAGTGGTAATTATAATGCTACATATATTTCTATTACAAAAATTGGATGAATAATTTTATATGACATGTCACGTGGTAATCACAAGAAAGTGCTTACTTTTTACACTGGAGATATTAGTCATCTTTCTGAACTACATGCTGTCATCTATCTATGAGGATACTTGAAATTAAATATAAAGATTGCTTAAAGACTGCATAAAGTAAATAAACAGGTCTATGATTAACAGGAGATTTTTGCTAGCATCAAATAAACAAATACAATCAGAACAGAATGTACATTTCTAAAAATTGTAAGGCGCTTGAATATTAGCATATGAATTATATTGGAGGATAAAATCTGAGAAGAAATTACTGAGCAGTGAAAGTATATCAGCATGATTTCTCTGTAAAAAGAAGTTTTAAATAGCTGAAAGCTGCAGAATTAAGTGAAGCCACATTAAACAGACCACTGTGTTTTTCCATCTGAATACTGTCTGAAAAGCTGAGCAATATGTATTTAAAATCCACCATGCATACTGTTATCCAGGACTCCAGCAGCTGGCCTACCCCGCAGTTCTCATTGCTCTAATGGCAGGTGGCTGACCCTCAACAAGCTGCGTGGAGCTCAGGACTGCAGATTGGACTGGAGCGCCAAACCACGTAACATTTTACTGTCGGGCTGATGATTGCAGTACCTGTATTTGTCGTTATAGCTCAGAGTGACTTTGGGAACCATGAAATTAAACAGATATTGCCCACACAAGTTCACTGTAACTACAAGCTTAGGTGGCCAGTTAATTATAGTTGATTACATCGTTCAGCAAGCAGTGCGGGGATGCACTAAATTTCAGTTAACTGTTGACAGCGGAGCTCTGCAAAAGACAGTTCATCATCCATGTAATGCAAACTATATATTTAAACATCTTTACTTTGAAAAGAAATCAAAACAAACAGGTCTTTTACCAACTACCTCATAAAATTACCCTTCATTTTCTTTTGAAGAAAATACTCTATTTTTCTTGCAAATGATTCTTTAATAAATAAGAAGCTTTCTCAAATAGATCATAAAATAAATATCGTAGAGTAGAATGTATTCACTTTTTCTGAGTGTGTGCCAGGAAAGAGTCACAGGAGGAGCATTCACTGCAGTCCTCAGCTTTAATCCCCAGATTGACATACTGGTTGTAACTGTGAAAAGAAAGAAAACAAAACAATTATCCAGTAAGATCTTTGGTACTCTTTCAGTTTGAGTTTTGAAAAGTCTACAGGTACGCTGCTCTTAAAAACCTGGCTATAGGGAGGGGCACTTTACCCTGTGTAATTTTTCAATGGATTAAAATCCACTGCTTCTGAAAGTATCCATTTAATGATTCAGAGACAGTGAAAATCTTGTGTTTCCTGACTTGAGAAATCATTAATTTATTCATGAAAATATTTAAGCTGTATGGCTATCGTTTTAATATTCCACCTCATTAAAAACAAAGATACAAGTAAGAATAAAACACAGGTTGCACCTCTGAAAGCTAACTCACATGGACTCAATACTTGCAGAAAGGCATCAATACTAGTACTACGTATGTAGGGTAAATATTATGTTAAAAACTCAACACAATAAAAATGATATTTGGAACATTTTTGTTATGAAGGTATCTTTAACTACTTTAAAAGTCAAAGATTTTCCTCTTCCTAATCCTCTGTCACAACAGACAGCGATCAAAAATGTGCTGCCATTTATCAGTCCACCCATAAAGAAAAAGCCATTCTATGGCAGATGGCAATACATAGCATGAAAGAGAAATACTGAACATATCTTAATGCCTGAGCATGGTTTTCTGTATTATACACAGATGTTCAAATTTCATTGACATTAGGACATTTTCAGAATTATATTATTTTCTACTACTAAAAAGAATAAAGTAACCTCCATTGCAGACAAATATTTTGACATAATCTAAGGCATTTTAGGAGATTTCCAAGAGCTATGTATAATTCTTACCTTCTACTTGGATGTCTGAAAGTATATAAGGATCATAGAAGCTGGCTATATAGATAGTACAGATCACTACAACCACACAACTTAATTTCATCCTTTCTTCTTGCTGTATTCTGCATAGGTCTTTTATATCAATAGCTTCCAGTGCTGTAACCCTAGCATGAAGCAGTCCTGAAATGAATGAATATACTGATTCTAATGCATCTAGGATACAGGAACTGTACGTTATTTTAAAAAGAGCATTTAAACTTCACATCCAATCTCTATAGCAAAACAAATTGGTTTTGCACAAGATTACTCTTCAAAATTGGGTGTTATGCTGAAATATCAATAGAGCAATAAGTATGACCTTTGTAGCATATTGAAATTTATTTCATGAAAAAACCCACCCAGCAGCAGATGGCATTTGGATATAAACAAATTTTGAAGTGAAATGCTTTTGGTTACTCTGATATACTTAGTATATGTAAAACAATTTTCCTGAGGCAACACGGAGTAGTTCAGAACAATTTGATATTTCTGAAATTTCCAAGTGATAAGCTTCAAATGACTCTCTCATGAATAAGAGGCAGAGTTTTCATGGAAACCTTGCATACATGCTGTACCAAATGGGGGGCAGCCTGAAGCTTGGACAAGCAGTGTCTGGATGTTCTCACAAAGAGGAAGGCTGAAGGCTTGTGGCTTCTGACACCAAGAGAAACGCTTCTTCTCTGCCCTCAAATTTTATTTTGTAAGGTTCTCTAATAGCCAGAGAAGGGAACAAAACTCAGTTGAGAGAAGCTTGAGGAACCACTTGGACCTGAACTGGAAGTCATAATGAGGAGGAAACAACTAGTGATGGTGGTTGCAGAGTGTGTTGTCACTGGAGGTTTGCTGCTTGCTGGAGGACAGGATCTGATATGTTATGGAAACTGCCAAAACCCTTTTTTCCTCTGTCATTCTTCAGTGTGGGTGCCAATGACACTGCCAAGGAGTGCGTGAAAAAAATCAAGAGTGCCTAAAGAAATCTGAGGGGAAAAAAGCTGTGACAGCTGATGTCCTTCAGGCCAAAAGGAAAGTCTGTCAGAAATGGATGCATGTTACAAATTAGTATCCAGCAGCATAATTGGTGCTGTAGGAAGTGCCTTGCCTTTTGTGACCACGTGTGTTTTTGTGATTTTCATTTATTAATTTTTTCTTTAATCTGTGGAATTTCTAGATTAGATCCCATGGAAAGTACCTCTGAAGCTTAAAGGAACTCAGGAAAACCATCTGTTTTGGGTGCATCCTTCACCAAAGTCCAAGAATAGACTATCTTGATGCTCAGAAAACTGAGTGGTCATATCAGGAGATCAAGAAGCTGAAGAAAGAAATTGTGTCAGTTTCCCAACGTGCAAAGGAAAAGGAATAGGAAAAGAAAAATCATAAAAGTGAAGTAGATATTGCCTAGACATTAAAGTATGATTAAAGGGAAAACTAAGAGGGGAAGGAAGAGTGTCCACTGCTCCCTCAGTAGTAAAAGAATAAAGAAAATACTGAACTGCTTGAATTAGATGAGTGACTTAGTGACAGCAAATACAAGATAAGGCTCAGTTATTCAAAATCTCATTTATCTCAGTCTTCAGCAACAAGTTATCCCAGACTTTTGTGCTTAGGAACAGGGTTCAAAGAAGAGAATATTTTGATTAAAAAAAATAATAATTATGCCTGATCAATGTAATTGCCTTCTATGATAAGATGACAGAATCTAGGGATGAAAAGAAGACAACTGATGCTGATGTTTGACTTTTGCAAGAATTTTGACAGGGTATTCTAAAATATTCTTGTATCCAAGTCAGAACATTATACTCTGGATAGGTGGGTAAAAAAAAAAAAAAAAAAAGACAGAAAAGTAGCACTTTCAGAGACGTGGTTAATGGATTGTACTTCACCTGGACTTCTGTGACAAATGAAATACCGTGGAGTAATCTACCTTGTATTATCTTGGATCTTCAGCATAAGAAAGACAATGATGAAACAGAGCCAGTTCAGCAAAGCCACCAGGACTGTCAGGTCTGGAGCACATGCTCCGTAAGGAGAGGCTGAGGCAGCCTGGGAAAGACGTAGTGTCAGCAGGACCTAAATGCAGCACCCCAACATCTGAAGTTTATCAAGTAGTTGGAGCAAGACTTCACAATGGCTGCATGATAGGAGGTGGAAAGACATTAGGTATAGAATAAAGGCAGGAAAGCAGATAAAAAAAAAAAAAAATCACTGTGGGAACAAGAAAGCATTGAAAAATGTTGCCCAGAGCAATTCTGAAATTTCTGTCTTTGGGTATGTTCAAGATCTGAAAAGATAAAGTCCTAAGTATCCCGGTCTAAGTAACCAATACAACACCGATCTTTGAGCAGGAGTTTGGAGAAGAGACTTCTTAAGGTCCCTTCCAATCTGCATGCATCTATGAAATCAATAGAAATACACTGCTGAAATGCAACAAATAAGTTATAAAATCTTGCTTGTCTTAAACATTTCCAATATGGTACTATTGTACATATCGGCAGACAAACTTTTACAGGCTGACTTGCTGAACTTGAGGACAGATAGTTCTTTGTTTCAAAATAAGATCTACAAAAAGCATATTTCTCTGAGTACATACAGACTACAGGGGAGAAGAGAAATAGAAAACTAGCTTTTAGAGATGAAAGGACATGAAAATGAAGGATAAGGCCTCTAGCCATGGATGATTAGAGAATAAATAGGGAAATATAACATGATCTAATGGGTGCTGGCAGGTTAATAGTGCATACTGATCCAAATCACCCCTTTGTTGACTGAGAGATATATCTGGATTGTCATCGTAAAAAAAAATAATCAAAGGAACAGTGAAATTAGTTACACATCAGAAAACTATCTAGCTGAAAAATAACATTTACAGCAAAATACTCCAAATTGTCAAGAAAACTACTACACTCTGCTTTCTCTGAAGACACTCAAAGTTTTGACATTGCTCTCAATGGGCAAAACCTTCATTATAGAGAAATATGCTGTGATGTTGGGAAGATATGTTCTATTTTCCAGCTAGTCATCTAATTGACAGGTGAAACAGAGGACTGTCATCAAATACTTTTTAAAGAGGAATTACTATTAGAAACTTCCTTTTTCACATTTCATGCATTTTGGAAACCTTCCCAAGAGTAAATGTAGGCTTTGGTGAGCGCTTCATGTTTTCTTTTTGCCTGTTAATTCATTCCAATCGGTATGGTGTATTAGTAGGGAAATAATTGATGCTATTGTAACAAGTATAACGGAAATCACTTACTTATTCTTATGAAAGACTGAATGTGAATTACTCCCTATAATAACATCTCTAAAAGATGGTATGAGAAAGTATGTGGTGCATTTGATACTGCTGTTACACAGAAAAAAAGTAAAAAAGCAGAGCTGCTACTGATGTTCTCTGATAAGCTGATGCTAACAAGATACAGCTGTGTCCAAATTTAGAAATGGCATTATATTCTACAAATAATTGTAAGGAAACTATTGCCAATATCACACTTATGTTAATCAGTTCTTATTCTTTCTTTCATCTCCCAAAGATGGCAGGAAAAGAATAGGCTCTTCCTCTAGTTTGAATTATCATACCTTGAAGATTAGTATGCATCCAGCTCCACCTTCTGATACTTACATTCGGAAGATCATTACATCTATGTCTGTGACGGAGCAGTAGGGAGACTTATAAATATTACATATTCCTGGATTCAGAATCTTCCTCTTGACAAGAACGCTAAGTTTTACAAGATATTTTAAAGGCATGCCAAGTAAATCAAGTAACTATTGGTTTTAATTAGCACTCTTGCAAGCTGTAATGATCTTTACCTGAAGCTGAGTGACATCAAAGAGATATGAAATTCATTCTTGCCTTTGATGTTTTTTACACATAAAACACTTTTCCTCTCATCCATGTAGGCTTTTATTCCCATTTCATTAAGCAATTGAAGGACACCAATGGGATCTAATCCTTGGCAAAGATGTATCAAAACTGAATTATTATTTAAAAGAATATTTGAATATCATAAATAATAATATTTTCCACAGGGTTTCAGGTGATTAATTCTCTCATAGTCTATCATGAAGAAAACATTAGTTCATTGTATTTGCATTCAAAATAATATACATTTAAATTCACAACGACTCAAATATATACAGTTATTTTCCTGTATTTTTTGAGGATATAACCTGAACATATATATTTGGTGGCTGAAGATAAAATGCAGTTTAAAGATATCATAAAATCTCTGCAAGTGAAATTTTTAATACTATACGATTTTACAAGTGTTTGATACCTCAGTACCCATATATTTGAAAAACACAAATGGGGCTTCTTTTATCTATATTAATGATATATTGCATAACCAATAAAGAAGCACATGAAATATCCACTCAGCCATGTAAAAATAAAGTTAAATAACAAAGGCAGCTCACTGTAAATGAGTTGAAGAAAAAAGAAAGTAAAAGAAAGTAAGGATGGGGTTACTTCTAAATAAAATTTACTAGGATTTTCAAGGAAAAATAATCAGAGACTTCAGATTGTGGAGAATGGGACTGCTTTTTCTATCTTAAGACGGATGACTGCCTACCTCAAAAATGAGAAAAGTAGTAAAACATACTTCTTCCAGTCCACTCCTGCACCATAAGAGATGGGTCTTTTTTGTAGAGCAGGCTTTTAGAAACTGTCCATTAAGTTCACATTATTCCACACTTTTCTTGGTGGTACCTTCCCTTCCCTTCCCTTCCCTTCCCTTCCCTTCCCTTCCCTTCCCTTCCCTTCCCTTCCCTTCCCTTCCCTTCCCTTCCCTTCCCTTCCCTTCCCTTCCCTTCCCTTCCCTTCCCT
>JAPSGF010000004.1:27537590-27649395 GCA_035772895.1 Perdix hodgsoniae
TTTCTTTTCTTTTCTTTTCTTTTCTTTTCTTTTCTTTTCTTCTTTCTGATGAAGTCTCAGTGGGTGAAATCTCCTATTTCAGTTGTATTTCACAAGTTTGGTCAGATCTTGTCTGGGTGTCACAGATCTGTTCTTGCTCAAGACCTGACAACGGACCTCCAGACTGGGAGAGTGCAGAGACTTCAGAGCTCTGCAAACCCATGGGGGTGAGCAGGGGAAGATGGAGTGGGAGGAGCAGAAGGGACAATGGAATGGATAGTTAGAAAAGGGTATAAAAGGTGGGTCACACTTTAAATGGAGTCAGTCAGTGCAGTTGTCTGTTTGAACCCTGTGCCTCATCACTGCAGTCTGTGCACACCTTTTCTGTGTACAGGTGTGTGAAACTGGTGCCAGCTGCTGGAATCAGCTGGGGGTGTAGCCTGCAGACCATGGTGCCAGCTGCTGGAGTGAGTGGGATCTTGCCAGGCAAGCAGAGTGCCTGCGACTGTACTCAAGAAACACATGGATGTGCATGTGCTTGTGAGCCTAGAGTGTGTGTGTACCTGCAGCAGTGAATGTCTGTCTCTGCCAGCTGGAGAAGAAAAGGGGACTCATCAGTCTGTGCCTGTATTTATCTGTGTCCTGTGCGTAAGAGCTGCAGGAGCCTGGGGCAGACCCAGTGGCCAATAGCGTCACTGCCCCATCTATGTTTCTCTGTACGTCTGCATATGTCTTGGATGCATGCTTAGCTTTGCAACCCTGTGCTGCAGTGCTCTTCATTTCCAGCCTCACTTAACTCCTTTATCTAAAATGATTTGTTAGCTGACTCTCTTTGCAAGCATGTATTGCTTATATATATTGCATGTATTTTACTTTTGGAAAAATTGCTAGTAATTCTAAAAAACAGTTGCCTATTACTCTAAATTCTTTTAGAATTACTGGTACAAAATGCTGTTCATTCAGATTCATCTAGATTAATTATTTAGCAACATACTTTTTTATTTTTATTTTTTATTTTTTTAGATAAGCTGTATACTTTGTTTTAAGATTATTTAAAATACTAATCTAATGATAAATTAAAACATCTTAGTGCCTAGATATTTATAATCTCTTCATTATTTAATGGATATTTTACAGGAATTACCTTGAAACTCAATGGGCTTGACCTTGTGTTCATGGAAATCAGTTGAAAATCTCTCACAGAGTTCAATGGATTTTGACTAACTTCACTGTGTAATGTTGCTGATGTCTGCTTTGGCTATGTGAATTATCCCTGACACCAAGCACATAGATTCCCACTTACAAAGATAATTAAAAAAAAAAAAAAAAGGGGGAAAAAAAAAGAAAGCTGATGGCAGTAAAATTAAAAATAAATAAATAAATAAAAAAGGGGAAAGGAAAGAAAGAAAGGAAGAAAACTGGACATTTTACCTTTCCCATGAGCTTTTTTTGCAGGTCTATTAATATTTATGTAGCACATTTAATAAGATGCAACACATATGCCATCAAAAAGGTAACAGGATTAATTAATTTTCATGAATAATCTGTATTTATGCAAACACATTAATGAACCCTGTGTACTATAGAAAGTACACCTCAAGGGACATGAAGACTTAATAGCTTGCCACAACACATTTAGGTATTTTCCTCATGAACAAAATTAGTTCAAAGTCTCACTGAAGTTACACAACCTATGGATACATTTACATTTGGAATTAATTCATTATTATTATTATATTTTTTTTACCATAATCTGCAGCTGATTGAGGAGGAGAATAATAAATAGTGGGTTTAAGTGAAACAGAATCACAGAATCACAGAATGGCTTGGGTTGGAAGGGACCCCAAGGATCATGAAGCTCATGATACCATCTATACATGCACCTACTTAGAGGTTTGGTTCTTTACATCTACAAGCCAGTGATGAACAACGTGTAGCAGTAACATGTTAGCAGAGAATATTCACATATAAGGCACTGATCCAGAACACAGTTTGCTGATGCAAAATTGGACTTACCCTTTGCATGGACAGATCAATTATTCTTCAAAATCCCCAAGTTCTTATTTCTTTGTGGTAGTCATTTAGACAATATCATTAAGTTACTAATGTTGTTTTACAAAGGGTCCTTGGGACATGTAGACAACTCAGTCTGAACTCTGAGTATCATTAGAAAATTTCAGCACGCCATGAATATCTACAGTATGATATCAGGATGTCTATAGTACAGTATTTTCTCTGTGTTTTACTGTATTTGGGCAAACTTCTACTTAACAGTCTTATTCCTAAATGTAAGTGTAAAGTTATGATGCACTGATTAAAAAAAAAAAAAGTAAAAAATCACATCCCAATGTATTAAAATTTAGTGTGACTTGAAGCAGATATGTCCTTGCTGCAAAGACTTGGATACTTGTGGCTCTTAATTCCGAGCTTATCATTGGGATAAAGGGCTCATAACACACTTGTGCATTCTGCTCCATCTCAGAAGAGCCATACAGCCTCTCTGGTGCTACCACTAACATGTGTGACCCTCCCATGATTACTACATTGCTTTGGCTGAAATCTTGTCTGTCAATTGCATTTCAGGAGCTTGATTCCCAGACCATAGAAAATCATTGCAATTTAGAAATATTCTATTATTTCTGAAGAAAAAAAGGCACTGAAAAAGAATAATGGCAAGTTACTTTTTTTGTATTGTTTTTTTTTTTTTAGAGGATCTGAAGTTAAATTTTATATTGCTAGACAAAGGTGGAAAAAAAAGCTATGGAATGCAAAATAATACATCCTATGAAAACTTAATGTTAGATATACAGTTAGACACAAAAGCTGTCTCTAGAAAAGCAAACATTTAATTGATAACCTATAGCAGATTAGTTATATATGTCAAGGTATGCCAGACTTGAATTATTCATTTGTTCAAGTCAGCAGACGGTGGATGTGCTTTGTGTGTGGAGTTTTCTAAATAAGGTCATAATGAAACAATAATGATTCTCATCAAACAATTCTGAAAAAAAAAAAACAGCTGAATCCAATCCAAACATCCCATATTGACAAGTACACTCATTTAAAGCATTTGCAATTGCATTGCATTTTGGTAGTTCCCTACTGATCCTGCTTGTCTATGCAATATAAATACAAAGGATATTGGAATATGCACAGAAATAAGAAAAGGCATAAGCAATTATAGCCATCTCTTAGTTTTTTAATCAGGCCAGCTGGTGTGGTCAGTCCATCTCTATGCCATTTAACTATTCTTATCTCCAAAATGGTGTGTGTAAATACCTATTCATAACTCTTTAATGCTGTCCTATTTAATGCTATGGTTTTAAACAACCATGCTGGGTTCTATGCAAATGCACAGTTGCATGGAAATTTCTGTACTTAAATAAAGTTAGGATTTAACACAAACATAAAGCAAAAGAATTAAGGCAAAATCTGAAATGATTTCCTTACATTTTCAAATTCAGCATTTTATGAGACACATGATACAATTAACTTCCATTTCACCATATTCATATAAAATTCTCACTGGTATCATTGGTGAATCTTTCCAACAAGAATACATCGCTTTCACAATGACACTTTATTGCTTTAATCCTCAAATATATAACTTTAAATACTGAAACAGTGAGGCCAAGCATTACATATAAGACTGTGGTATTCTCAAGATATGTTGTCAGGTAGTTACATTAGTGAGTAATAGAATAGCAGCCACTTTATGATGTATTGCACTAATTCAGCTTCCCGATGATGGATTAGAGTAATACATAATCCAAAAAGAGGCATTTTGAAGACAAATTACTCAGGAGATGGATGAGGGTGGGAGTAAAGGGTTCAGGAGAGTCAATAAATAGTAATTATAAAACTTAATGGAATCTTTGAGGAGTACTTCTGCTGAACGTTAAGTGGACTGTAAACAAATGGACTGGTAAATTGCTTATCAGCCATTCAAATTCTTCAGTGAAATGATTTTTGAAGGTCTAGGCTTCAGTTACTTTAATAGCTGTTTTTTCTCTAGAAATTGCACCAAAAGTCCTTAAGGGAATTGATCTCAGAACTAGCTGAAATGATGTGTACTGAAATTTCTTGCTTTATACATTTAGTTGTACCCCTTCTTTACATCACCAGAGATGAGTAACAGTAATCTGTTGTTACTTTGCTCTTTCTTTTCACTCACTGCACTTCTCCCCTTTTTGTAGGCACAGCAGCCTGGATTTTAGAGCACTGGGTAATACTCCTTGCTTTGTCAGTAGCTAGCTTCATGGCTTCACTCATAAATTCTCCATACTCCATTTCTACTGTTGTAAAATGAGCACTGAAAATACTTTTATGTCCTTTGTTAGGTCTGTTCTTGAAGGGATGTGGTACATATAAAGAGACATACAGTAGTTTTACATGTTTATGATAATGATTTTAATAATACAGCTTTGTTTAACAAGGTCAATACATACTTGATGTTTAAAATGAAGAGCTGTGAAGAATACTCTAAGTATTACATCCAATAAGAACTGCAGAGTGAACAGATCTCATACTGTTAAAAGAACACAAGCAAATCATAAGTGATGCTGAATTAATACTAACATTTTGCATGCTGACTTCTTAACTAAACATTGCTGATTATGTGGAATCATCTGCACAGCAGTTATTGCTAAAATAAATCAGTATATAATGCCCCAGACATTTCAGCCACCTACAGTTAGACCAAGGCATGAGTAAGAATAAAAATCGTTGTGGGGAAAAACAACTAAAAATCAAGAGGGAAAGGAAGCTATAAGATCAGGAAATTGTTATTTCTGGATCGTAGAATCATAGAATGGTTTGGGTTGGAAGGGGCCTTTAAGATCATCTAGAGATGCATCCCTGTTCAGTTCGGGGAATGAATGTCTACTCATTTATGTAGGTGGGCCAATCAGTTCTGGTTCTGTGGCGAAGTGTTTATAACCGAACAATACAGATTGTTAGGGGAAAGTTATATGGTATTAAGGATGTTTATGGAATCTGAAAAACTGTATGGTTTGATTTGCGGGTTTTGAAGGGAATGCAACAAACTGTTTTGATGGTATGAGAAAGTCTAATCATTAATGTTATGCGAAAGGAGGGTATGAATAGTGGAATAGTATACGAAGGAAAAAAAGGTTAAAGAGAAAGTGAGTTTATCTGCACTGGCATGAGTGTCACCCCTCCACACCATTCCCATAGCAGAACTTGGAGTGAGAGAGAGAACCAGGTTCAGAGACTGCTGCTGTAAACGGTATTACTTACAAAGGAGGGAGGTGGAGAGGATAGGGCACTGGAAGTGACTATAGCCTTCAACTGAAGAGATCTAGGAAACCCCAAATCCCAGTGTTAGCACTGGAAGCCTCTGGAGAGGAGGAGGTGAAACTGAAATATGATGTTCATGTAATGTGAGAGTTTGGAAAGTAAAAAAGTTTGGGAGGGACACAGGCTGAGGAAGGCAAAAATGAGCAGGGTGTAACAGGGTTGTCAGGACCGAAGAAAGGTGAGTGATATGAAGAAAACCAACCAACCAACCAACAAACCAACCAACCAAGGCTGATCCAGAAACAGAGATAGTAAGGAAATTGTGAATAACAGCAACTGTTACTGTTGCTGCAGTAGAGTAGGGCTGTAGGACCCAGAAGTTCCCTCAGAGAGGGAAGGGGGGCTGGAAGAGGGAGGGAGGGCTATGCCCCACTGGAACAAAAGCAGTGTGCAAACTGCAGGGAAATGGGACGCTGGTGGAGCAATCCTACCAAGCTGAGCAGGGAGGAGGGAGGGAGTTCTTTGAGAGGGAACTGTCTCCAGTTGCAAAGCTGAAGGATGGGAACCTGGGAAGTTTACCCTAGCAGATCCACTGGTTAAATTGCAGCTAGGGGAGCAGGATAAAACAGTTTATTTTTTAGTGGATACAGGTGCCTCTTACACCCATAGATGATTTTGTAACAGTACTAAGAGTCCAACAAGGAAAGGCTCACTTTTTGGGATCAATTGAATGAATATAGACTGAGAAAACAGGTAGGAATACACAAATTCTTATACATGCCAGGTTACTCTGGTCAGAAATTTAATAAAACTGGAGCTAAGGGTCAAACAATACTAACTGATTAAAAATTATAAGTCTGGCTTTAAACTGGGAAAAACAAGGTTTTACCTCCAGAAGTTACAGAAATCTTAAATCAGGTACGCCTAGGAATGTGGGTATCAGGGATACCTGGCAGAGCCAAAAATGCAGCCCTAAATAGAAGTTAAAAGCAAGAGTTAACCCTGTCAGGGTAAAGCAGTGCCCTTTGAGGATATGTGATTGTAGAAGGACAAAAGAAATGATAGATAATTTTTGGAGTTTGGATTACTAATTGAATATGAATCCACATACAATCCAACTATAGCAAGTGCTATAGTTTGTTACAAGATTTGAGGGCAAGTTGTAGGATTGTTGATTGCATAGGCTCAGTGGTAGCCAATCCATACATTTATTAACCAAGTTAAGGAATGAGTAGGTGGAGTTTACCTTCTGGATTTGAAGGATGTCTTTTCTGCCTGATTTGGCCAAAGGAAGCCTGAGGTTATTTGCCTTTGAATAGGAAAACCCTAATATGGGGAGAAAAAAAATTAGTTAACCTGGACAGTGTTACCCAGGGTTGTGAGAACAGCTCAGTGATTTTTGAGAGCTGGTCAACTCTTGAAGCTGAGACTTGGGTTCCTCTTTCCTAGGGCAGAACCTTACTGCAGTACATGGATGCCACGGAAACAAAAAAGGATTGCATGCAATGGACTGTCAGTTTGCTGAATTTCTTGGTTTAAATGATTATCAAGTTTCTTCTCAATAGAAAGCACAAATAACTCAACAGCAAGTGAGTATTCAGGATATGAGATTACAGCTGGACTTTGGACCTTAAGGACTGTCAGGAAAGAAGCCACCTGCCAATGCCCTGAGCCACAAACTGCAAAGGAACTCCATATGTTCCCAGGAATGACAGGATGGTGCCAACTATGGATACACAGCTACGAGATGTTGGTAAAGCCAAAATGTTATATGAAATAGGGAGGCAAGGAGGGCATTCCCTCGGCTGAAACAAGAACTCATGAAGGCCTTCTGCTTTGGGGCTACCAGATATGACTAAAACCTTCTGACTGTTCTCGCATGAAAAACAAGGAATAGCCCTGGAAATCCTTGCCCAGAGCCTTGGACCTGTCAAAGGGCAGCGACATACTTCTCTAAACAGCCTGATGAAGTGAGTAAGGGATGGCCAGGGTGCTTGAGGGCGGTGACTGCACTAGTACTCAGTGTTCAAGAAGCCAGTAAATTTATTCCAGGCCAAAGAATAACAGTTTAAATTCTCATACACTGTCTGCTGTATTGGAGGTTAAAGGAGGGCATTGGCTCTCACCTCAAAGATTCCTGAAATACCAGGCTATCCTGGTAGAGCAGGATGATGTAGAAATAATTGTAACTAATATTGTCAACCCAGTATCTTTCCTTAGCAGAACACCTGGACAACCATGACTGCTTTGAAGCAACTGAAGCTGCATATTCCAATCAGTCGGACCTGCAGGACAAATCCTTAGAAGATGCAGAAGGCACCTGTTTTACAGGCGGTAGCAGTTTTGTGAGAGAAGGAAACCATAAGGCAGGATATGCAGTAGCTACTACTGACAAGGTAATCAAAACACAACCATTACCTGTGGGGACTTTCCCTCAGAAGGCTGAAATAACTGCCTGGACAAGAGCCTTAATTATATGGACAGATGCTATTATGTATCTGGGGTGCTACACACTCATAGTACCATCTGAAAAGAGCAAGGATTGCTCACAAATAAGGAAAACAGCATGATGTAAATCTACCAAATAACATGGCTATTATACATTGTAAAGGACATCAGAAAAGTAACAGTGCACAAGAATATGGAAATAATATGATGGGTCAGGTGGCAGAACAGATAGTTGAAGAAGGCTTTAATTCTAGACGGTAAACTTTAAATCTCTGAATCTGAGTCAGAACCTGTAAAATATTCTAAAGAGGATAGGAATCTAATTAATGATCTAGAAGGGAACAGAGCAAGCTGACAGATGGGTGCACGCCCAGATGGACACATTGTTATGCCCTTTAGTATTTTATGAAAATTAGTTCTAAGGGAAGATAAGAAAATATGTCGGGCAAAGAGACACTACAAAGTACAATCCAAAAACAAGGTACAAGTGGGCTTATTGGAAAAAGGGAGCCTTCCAGAGCAACAATGGCAAATTGATTTCTTGGAACTCCCAAGAAAAGGGGGGGTATTGCTGTATGCTGGTACTAACTAACACCTTTTTACAGTGGCTAGAGGCATTCTTATTAGTAGAACTAATAAGGCACATGAGGTAACTAAAGATGTTACAGGAGGTTATTCCAAGATGTTGAGGAACTACTTGGTCTGTCAAGAAAAGTGCACCGTTGGAAGTTAAACTTATAAAGATAAGTTACTAATTTTACTAATTTGAGTCAGTTACTAATTTGCTTTATCACAATGTACATGAGGTGATGTCTGCAGCAAGTTGATGTTGTGTGCTGTTACATTTTGTATTTTGGTTGCAATAGTACTATGTTTTGTGTTGTTGTGGGTGGTAATGTTGTATCTCTATTTGTTATATTTATTTATTTATTTGTTATTGTTAAATGTATGATTGTCACTCTTCTCCCTTCTATTTGGATCAACCTTACATTGCCATATTTAACCATGGCTACTATTAAGGAAAGTAATAACACTCTCATTAGTGAGCATATATAGTGAGCATATCATAATGGAAGTAATAAAATGAACAAGTGTCGCTTGGGTAAAGGTTTCTGGTGCTTGTGTGGAGATGGGAGAGATCGAAAATCAGTACCAATAAATTGGAAAGGACATTTTATATAAGGATATTTTGCACCTCCTACGGGCGTCCATCCAAAACAACTCCCACCAGGCATAGTGAGAACTATGCAGATCCAGTATCAAAATCCAAGCAGGGTTAGAAGGGTAAATAACCTGTTGGTAAGGTATAATACAAGATACCATAGCTTTCTGAGAGCCCTTATCCCAGTTCTAGGAGTAGCTCAGCTGGAAAAGGCTATAGTAAATATCTCTGAAACTCTAGAAATAGTAGAAAATGCCACAACAGATGCATTATGAGCAATCCAAGAGGAGGTATCCTCTTCATTCAAAGTGGGACTTCAAAGTAGGATGGCATTAACCTATTAACAGCTAAAGAAGGAGGGTTATGTACAATAACAAATCAGAGTTGTTGTGCTTCCCTAAATGAGGACTTGAGAATTGAAACAGATTTAAGGAAAATTTGGGAGCAAAAAGTCCTGCAGGAGACAAGTAAAGGTAACACTGACTGGGAAGCAGATTTATGGGGCTTACTTACTAGACGGTTACTAGGATGGTTAAAACAGCTTTTCATGGCCTGCATCATCTTGAAACTGCTGATATGTTTTATCTACGTGGCAATGAGCTGTTCTATGTGCCTCTGCCAGAATACTAGGAAGGAGTAAGAGGTGTAGAAGAGATATGAGCTAAGGCAAAAGGTGGACAGTGGGGCTTATTTTGGAACACTTTAAGAAAGAATAAAATAATCCAGCATGTAGAGGTCCTGCTAGATTAAAGAAAAGGGGGGAATAGAAAGATGAGAGAAAGGCCCCATGGTAAAAGAGGAGAAAAGGGCTTCAGAGGGACTGGGGCTAGAGATAGTTAGAGGTAGTTTACAGAAGCAGATATGTAGAGGTTGTTAGAAGAATGAGTAATGCAGACACTGGGACTGAGACAATGACGGGGTAGAGATAGAAGGATAAGACTTTGAGAGCAGCACAATGGCATCTGGCAGGGAGGTGATAAGATGTCCTCAGGGCAGGCTAGAACTGGATCAGGGGCTGCCCCTCCCACAGGGACAGAAGTTTACATTGAGGAAGACTATGTTTCTTCATCTCATGACTATCAGGAGGAGACCCCCCCCCCACAGCTCACTACTGACACACGAGGGGGAGGGTCTGCATGCTAATGGAGTCTCAGAAATCTAATGAATATCCATCCAAATTCCTGGAAACAATTGATTATGTATTAGTTCAGCCTATATCTGTAGCACGCTTTTTCCTGACAGTGTGCAAGTTAGATGGATCTATCCCCCTTGTACCCAGTGTATGCACGTTGCTGGAATAAACACATATCCACACTGCTCTATATCCCTAATCTGGCTATATCGTTTAATTTCCACACGTCACTTCCTCAGTTTAGCTGCAAGGATGCTGTGGGAGACAGTGCCAAATGCTCTACTAAAATCAGGATAGACCACATCCACTGCTTTACCATCTTCTATCCATCTGTTATGTCTTCATAAAAGGCTACCAGGTTGGCCAAGCATGACTTCCCCTTGGTGAAACCACGTTGACTGCCCCTAATGACCCTCTTATCCTTGATGTGCAGAGAGGCAGCACCAAGGATAAGTTTTTCCATCCCCTTCCTGGAGATGGAGGTGAGGCTAATCAGTCTATAGTTACCTGGGTCCTCCTTCTTTCCCTTTCTGAAGACTGGAGTGACATTTGTTTTCCTCCAGTCCTCGAGCACCTCTCTCGTTCCCCACAAATTACCAAAGATAATAGAGAGAGGCCCAGCAATGACTTCTGTCAGCTCCCTCGCACCCATGGGTGCATCCCATCACGATCAATGGATTTATGGATGTCCAGATTGTCTAATTGCTCCTTAACCTCATCATCTGAGGTAAACTCCTCCTTGATCCTGACTTCCTCTGGGGCCTCAGGGGTACAGAGCTCCTCAGGACAGCCTCCAGCAGTATAGACAGACAGAGAGGGCATCGTCTGTCACCACGGCAGTCATGTGTGTGTGTGTGTCAGAATGCATACTCACATGCACACCTGTTTGTGTGAATGCATATGCCTAGTGTCAGCAAGGCTCAGACTTGCTCCCAGCTGCCCAGGGCCATGCAGCCCCTTAATACATGCAGGCTGTCAGACTTGTGGAAAGAAATCCCACTTCAACTCACTTTGAAATCAGTTCCACACAGTAGAGCTGTAATCCCTCTTGAAATCTCTTCACATTCTCAGCTACAAAAGTGTCACCACCATGTGCTATGCCTTTTCACCAGTGATGAAGACGTGCTTTTAACAGTCTGCACCAGTGAAGGTGACCTACTGTTGCTGTTGCCACTGCCCACCGCCTCACTGTGCTCACATCCACTGTTTGGTCTTCTTCAATGTTCTGTATGTGTCAATGAGTGTCAGTGGGTGACATCTTTTCCACATGGTGGAGTTCAGTGACACACCTCTGCTTCATGTGCACTTCCACACCAGACCCATTGTGTCAAACTGCCTCTCTGCTGCCATCTGTTACACAACAGTAACACGTCATGGAATATTGGTGGGAAGGTTCGACCTCTACTGCCACACCACCAAAAGCCGCCTCTGATGTCATGGACCAACGTGATACAATGAGAGGTGTTGCTTTCGGAGCAGCCCTCAGAAAATGCATCGCATACTATAATAAGTAAAAAAACTTGTTTAATTTTTTTATTTTTTGTTGTTTAATAAAGAGATCTGATTTCTGTTTTTATGGTGCTGAAATAAGAGTAGAGTGATGCTGATATTTTACATAACAAACATACAGGTGGATTTTTCATCACGGAAAAGGACTTCTTCAGAGCAGGAGAATTCTATCCTTTGAGGATCACGGTTTAGCCTGTAAGCACATATTTTGTTGAAGCTGGACCAGTACTAAAGGCAAAAATTGTTCTGCATATGTGACCAAATGCATGAAGGAGAAAGAAGAAATGAGGTGACTGCCTGCAGTGCACTGATATAGATATCTCAACCGGAGTGGGAAATTCCCATGGCTGCAACTCCTACACAGGAGTGTAGATGTCCCATTTTAAATGTAAGGTTACTAAAAATGTGGGCACTGCTTAGTCTTGTTTTTTGTGCATGTTAATTATCCTAATGATGCATCTCTTTTGTTGTGTCCTTGGATCAGTTTGTGTCATACAGAGAGTAAGGACTCTGGAACATCTTTACATACACTAGAGTGACCCCTGTGCTTTTGTGCTTCTAAGCCATTGTTATAACATCAATTTTCCTTCTAGTTCTCTTGTTCAATAGAACCTAAATACCTGTTTCTCTTTATTAAAGTCAATTTATAAAGTGATAACAAGTGTTAGTGTCCTGCCCTTGCTCCTTATTAGCTCACGAATGTGTATATATGATTTTTTCATCTTGCCATGCAATGCCAGTATTCCACTGGATTCCTATTAAGGTGGCAGGAACAGAAAATGACAGGTAGCTTTCTGTTTTTATTGAAATGATGCAACTTTGAGTCACGTTGCTGCAAGTCATGTGCGGGAAGGTTCTGCCAGCAGAATGACAGTCAGAGAGCAAATGTGGAACTGCTCTGCAATCCTTTTGGGATATGCATTTTCAATTCATCTTCTACGAGCACTGTCACCTGCACATTAAGCACATCCTTCAGCCTAGCCCTTGTCAACAAAACACTTAAGAATGTGGCTAAGTGCTCTCTTCAGCTGGGGCTTTCACCTCCTGTTCTGAGCTCACTGCAGTCAGTGTGGGCTCCAAGAGTCAAAAGTGGAGCAGCCCCAGCCTTCCAGCTTCAGTGAATATGAAGTGTCCTTTACAGTTTAGTTTGCTAACCTTGATTGTCAAAATCTCCTACTGCAGCTCTCCTGAAAATGCTGTTCTTTCCATGCCTTATTGTTTCTGCCTCTTGTGTTAAGCGAAGGACTAATATAACATTGCCCTGCAGTGTTTTTATTTGTCCCCCGCAGAAAGGGGGACAGCAGTTGCAATCCTGATGGCTGCAGAGGCTCTGCAGGTGCCTCAGCGAAGGCCTGCATAGCCCTGCAGCACTCACACATAGAGCTGCAACAAAATCCATTTGGCATCATTTTGCGTGGCACCTCTTTGCTGCCTCACTCAAGTGGAGAGGATTCTCCCTCTCTGCTGTTTTATGACATTTTTATCCACTGCTAACACCAAATCTTTACAGGAAAAGACAGCACATTTGTACAACCATAGCCTGCTTTGTTCGTATTTTGTTAAATATGAAAAATTTAGTTAGTATTATTTTGTCATTGAAGGCTGAGAAGGACTCAGAAATGAGGTAAACAGGCTTATTCAGAACTACACCACTTAACCCTTATCCATTTAAATAAGAATTGGCCACATGCTTAAATGTGTGAATTAAGACTAAAATGAAGTCCCAGCAATTAAGTTAAACTTTTCCTCTGGACCTATAAGCAAAGGCTCTTGGTAGAGAGCATAGAAGGAAGGCACCATGGTTATATATAAACTATTAAAGATGACAGCATTTTCAGCTTGTACATTTCTAAAACCTCATTTTAATTTACTTCTGGGAGTGTTAGCACTTTCAAAAATATGACTTTAAAAAGCAATTACTCTTTGAGCTAATCATCTACTGTATTAATATGTAAGTTAGATAAAGTGCAAATTGCCTTGTAGAAGTTGCTAGATGAAAAAGCTTGTTTTAACTAGGTCTAGCTTTTCCCCTCAGGTTGAATATCTTTCTATTCACAAATAGATGTCAAAGCTCTCTTTTTCTAGTGCAAATATGGCAAGAAAAATGCAACATAGAATCACAAGAGTTGGAGGGGACTTCTGGGGATCATGTAGTCCAACCCCCTGCTAAAGCAGGTTCCTACAGTAGATCACACAGGAAAGGCTCCAGGTGGGTTTTGAATATTGCCAGAGAAGGAGACTCAACCATTTTTCTGTGCAGGATGTTCCAGTGCTTTTTAACCCTCAAATAAATTTTTCCTCATGTTTGCATGGAATTTCCCATGTTCCAGTTTGTACCCAGTGCTCATTGTCTGTTCTTGTACACCACTTGAAAAGAGCCTGGCGCCACGCACTTGGCAGCCTTCAGATATTTATAAGTATCAATAAAATCCCCTGTCAGTCTTCTCCATGTTGAACACTCCCAGATCCCTCAATCTTTCCTCACAAGGGAGAATATCCCAGGACCCTTATCATCTTTGTTGCCCTTTGCTGGATTCTTTCTTTTGATACCTGTCTTTCTTGAACTGGGAGCCCAG
Organism: Perdix hodgsoniae; assembly: GCA_035772895.1. Classification (NCBI taxonomy): domain Eukaryota; kingdom Metazoa; phylum Chordata; class Aves; order Galliformes; family Phasianidae; genus Perdix; species Perdix hodgsoniae. The sequence continues at coordinate 27,551,656 of JAPSGF010000004.1, forward strand.
AACTGGACACAGTACTCCTGCTGTCTATGTTCTTTTTAAGGCACCCCAGGATACCACTGGCCTTCTTGGACACAGGGACACACTACTCCCTCATGGCCAGCCTGTTGTCCACCAGGACACCCAGGTCCTTCTCTGAAGAGCTCCCTTCCAGCAGCTGAGCTCCTAACCTGTATTGATGAATGTGATTATTCCACTCCAGGTGTAGGACTCTGCACTTGCCCTTTTATCTTGCCTTTATCTTGCCTCATCAGATTCCTCTCTGCCCATCTCTCCAGTCTGTTCAGGTTTCTGTCTGCTGTGTGGCAGCATTACCTTCTGGTGCGTTATCCATTCTCCCAGCTTTGTGTCATCATCAAACTTGCTGAGGATGTGCTCTATCCCTTTGTCCAGGTTGTTGATGAAGATGTTGAACAAGACCGGACCCAGTAATGATCCCTAGGGAACACTGCTACTTAGAGATCTCCAACCAGGTTCTGCACCACTGACCACAACTCTCTGAGCTCTGCCAGTTATCCAGTTCTCAGTCCACCTAACAGTCCACTCGTCTATCCCATACTTCCCTAACTTTATCCATGAGAATGTTATGGGAAACGTGTGTTTCTATGTTTATTGCCATTGAAATGGCATCTACATAGCAGTATTTTCATTTCTGGATGTAATTAATGATTTACATAATATTTAACGTCAGAATATTTAATAACTATTTAAGAAGATGAAACTTTATGACCATTATTGAATTAATCGTTCACTTTCAAGTTTTGTATCGCAACTGAACTGTTCACTTTAACATGCAAGTTGCATTCTCAGCAAAATATTTCAATCAATTTATATTGATATTTTGTGGTTACTCTCATTCTGCGTGTCTCTGCTTTTATGCTAATATAGAAGCAGTATGAGGTTAACTAGCATTTAAAGGAAATACAATAGCCAATTAGTACTCCATTGCATGCCTGAACTATTTGCAACTTTGAGTGATATTGAATTTTGGTAAACTGAATTTCTAATTGAGCTTCAGGAAATATCAGAAAATAAAAATTTTGAAGAAGGTTTAGTATTTTTATTAACTATGAAGGGAAGCTTTTAAATGCTGTTACCTTTCAGCGTTTAGTAGAATTCATCTAAAAGCAGAAATAAACATAGTTAATGCCAGCAACAAAGCCTCTCCCTCAATTAGATTTAAGTAATAGACTTGGATAAATAAAATATTTTTGCTCTTCTTGATGATCTTCATTCTACAACAGAAAAAAAAAAAAACTACCTAAAAAGATCTCAGAGCCAGTAGCAGTCACCTCTGGGAATTCTCAAAGCAGTGGATGAAGTGCCATAAATTGACAACATTGCTGCTTGCTTTTGTTTTGTTTTGTTCTCCTTAGGGATAACAAGAAGGAGAAGTGGAGTAAGGGAGTTCCTTAGTGTCCAGGAAACTTTATACTCAGAAAAACTCTGGAACAAATATTTCGGCATAATCTATTCATAACTAAGAGAAAAATTATAATGGATGTGTTGCTACCAAGTCTCTTCTCACATAAATTGCTCTTGGCAAATCCAACTAATTCTCTTAATACTGGGGACATGGCCTTTGTGGACACAAAGAGAGCTGTGAATGTTTTATGCTTTGGTTGTACTAAGTCTTTTCACTATGTTTAGCACAACACTTACAGCTACAGAATCATAGGTCAGATGAAGCAGCCCTTGCCTTCAAGCAAAAACATGAACAAAAAATACTTTTTAGTAGGTTCTTGACAAAAGGGAGGTATATGGTAGTTCCGTGAGGATTTACCTTCACTCTAGTCTCATCTATGTTTTCAGTAGCAGTTCAGGTGAAGAGCTAGATAGACAGCTTACATTAAATAAGACTGAAGTACTTTTATCTGTTTTGTGGATGAGGCTTTTCCAGATGGTGTTTGTGAACAAGGAAATTAAATATCAATATTGACTATACTCACAGTTATTTCTGCTTTTTTTGTTGCTGTTGGTTTTTTTTTGTTGTTTGTTTGTTTATTGAGCAAATGCAGATACTTTCTTCACTCAATACTTCTGTTCATTTGAGAGATCAAAACAGAAAATTACAAACTCCAACAGATCTGAGCATAATTCTTTATTTGGTCAGACTCTCGTTTGTTACGGAACAACAAATTATTCCTTAATTTTGCTTACGGATATTTGTTGTGAAAATTTCTCCTTTACTTAAATACAAATCTCGTTTCTTGGAAGGAGAATTCCTGTTGCACAGATCGATGACTTCAAAAATATTTTGCTTTTACTGGAAGTGTTTTCTGGCTCCAATTCTAATTCAGTTATGTTCCAGCTTAATTTCTCTCATCATTGGTAATTCCTGAAGAAAAGAGTGAATGTATGTATATTTTGTCCACATATTAAATTTGTTTGCAGTTTTCTCTCAGGCAAGTTTCAGTGAGATAGATTTCTGCAGATGCTCAAACTAATCTCTTCTATCACTAAAACTATATACATTCTTTCTGCGGAGTTTGAGACTGTACAGAAAGTACTGTTCCTTAGGTATTTGATTTCTCATGTGGTTAGTCACGTATTTATGACTCTTTCCTTCTGTATCTTCTCAAATGAGACAGAATTTAGATTATTGCAGATGGCAGCAACATCTGAATCAGTCATGCAAATCACTAGCTGTTTTCTCATATAGGGTGTAGATATGAGACCTTTGCAAATACTCTTTCGCAAGTTAACAAATTGGCCTTTAAAGTGGTGATAAGGAAAGGAAGGGAGTTCAAAAATAGCTGAAAAATAAGCAAGTAAATGGTGCTGTCTTCTTTGCAGGATTCCTAGATCCCTTCATGGTGTGGAATGCGTGAAATCCTAACACAAAGTTTACTCATCTGAAATCTTATTGTCTTTGGTCAGCTTCAGTTGCAGCGACAATCACTGCCTGCCTTTCTGTGATGGGGAGAGAGTTGTTGTCCTTTCCTTTCCTAGGGGTCAAGCTAGAAGTGAAGGCAAGCCAAGACAAGAGGGGTTGCACCAGCCATTTGGAACTGCCTGAAACAGCTGTGCCTTTACTCTTGCCCCGCTGGGAACTTCGTCCCTCCCATAAGAAGGTGCATAAGAAGATGTAAAAGTTTGTGCCTTTCCAAATAAAAGCTTTGTTAGAAATGCCTGGGTCTCTCTGTATGGACTTACAGAGATGGGCTCACAGTTTCTTCAAGCATCATAACACTTCCTACCCAAACCAGCCCTTTTCTGAGACCTGCAATGCTGACATCAATGACTAGAAATAGTCATCAGAACAGTGGGTCCATGACTCAGATTTTTTACTCATTAGTTGATGATCTTGCCAACTATTGGGGACCTTATGAGCTTTCTCTCTCACTCATGCAGCCCACTTGGGGAATAAAAATAAGGCTTTAATAGGGTGTTTTGCATTAAAATGAAGATAAACAGTATGTCTTCTGGAAGCAGAACAAGGCAGAGTAAGGCAGATCGTCAACTGATACAAATTTGTCTCATCTCTATAAAGATAATGAAATTAGCACTAATTAAAATTAGTGAAGATCTGTATATCATACAGACTCCTCTACTGATCTCCATGAAGCTAAGCAACCACACTGGTGACAACATGCAGTCCTGACAGCTTCCATCCAGCACATGTTTTGGGTAGGTCAGAAACATTCTGAATCGTTCTTCCAGTAATGATCACTGACAGATAAAAATTAGCTGTAAGTAAAAGGCTGAATTTCTTCAGTTTCTCCTGCTCCGGCTTTTGGTACTTTAGAACAAAGCCAATCCACATTTTGCTGTCTCATTTATTTCTGTCTGCTTGGAATTTCTCTCATGTAGTTAAGATTCATGTGTTTACTTCAAATCTGGCTGGAATCCACTACACCCTCTCTGGCATTCACGTCTTCCCCATCTCTTCCTATCTTTTGATTGTTAGGTGTTGGGGAAGGTTTTTCTTGGCTTTTCTGCCACTTTTAATACTTAATCTTCCTTTCTCAGTTAATTCTTCCACTCAAATATATATTTTTTCTGTATGGATCCTTGCTAAGGAGAAGTAAGCTGATGTTTATATTATGGATATTTATATATGAACATATTTCTAGCTGATATCACTCTACTATTTGAAGTGGCAAAATAAGTTTAAATAATTTAAATCTTCAGTAGATAACAAAGGTTGAAGGGATTGCCTGTTGTTTCATTCTGTAAACGCAGGCAGCCATCAACATGAGCATGGAACACCGTAGAATCACTGGGACACAAGCATTCAAGTTCAGCTTCAGTACCAACTGAAGTGCTGAAGTCCTTTTGCAAAAGTGACATTAAGCAAAGAGAATTGTATTTGCCCCTCCTACTTCCCTTCATTGGAGAGTTCATACAGGTTTCCTGTTTTGTGCCATCAGTCTGTGTTTGTGTGAATGGTTGTGTAAACAACAGCCCAGCAGCCCAGCAGTCAAGACAGTGGGAACACCCAAAGCCCTGTGACTGTAAGGCTCTGGGACAATGCAGTGAAACCAATGAAAAATTTAGCAGAAATTTGTATTCCATTCAGAAAAGTAAATTTAATCAATCCCAAACCTTAATTCCTTTAAGAACTTGTGTTTTTTAAATGAACATTTTCTGTGGATTTGTGTGTAAATACATGAGGTATACAAAATGATTTTTCTGTCAAAATACTGTGTGAAAAAATTCCTGTAGCTGCAGGTACTTTTTCAGCCTCTGAGTCCAAGTATCCACTGAGATGTAATATTTGTTTCATTAAACTCATCAGTGATAATTCTGTTCAGCTCTATTTAATGAAAACTGTAAATTAGCAAATGCACTAGTTCTCGCTCACTAATTGATATATGATGAAAGTTCCCATGTTACCAGCTGCTACATCTTCAAGATAGTAACTAGAAACAGTGGCTTAAGGGTTTTTTAAAATGCATGTTTTCATTAGGACTGGTAGCCAGTATATGCTACTTAAAAAGAAAAGCAAAAAAACACCACAATTGGTACAGCACAATGACAAAATCCTGTCTTTTGTACCCTGCGGTTTGAGTAGCTATTGTTCATATGCAGGAATAGTCTTTGAATATGCATTTCAGCAGCATTATGTACTTTAGCATAAGGATTGTTGTTCTGAAATCTGTCCACATAGTCAGATTTTTCAACGGACTTTTAACTTTTGGTTGTGTGCTTGCATCTAATTGAAGAAGCACTGATAATACTATCTTTGCTGATTGCTAGAGAGAAAAGATCTGAATTACTACTTGTTTTTCAGGAAGTTAGTGCAAGATTCTCATTTGATGTTAACTGGCTTTTCTTTTTTAAGCTGAGCGAAAGAGTGCTGATTTGCATAAAAGGGTGGAAATAAATCTTTAGAGAAAGCACTGAAGGACATTTCTGTCCATGACAGATACGTGCAAGTGGTCCAGAAACCCAGGAGGCTTCAACAGGCTGTAGTCAAGAACCTGTTTCAAAGGAAAAGTTGGAATGACCAGTAAGGATGAATTATATACTTCATCAACCATGGCTCAATGGGTGGCTTCAGTCTTCTTGAAAAATCAGATACTGAATTCTGTAGTTATGTGGACCCACAACACCATCAGAAGGAAGAATCAGAGAGATCAGAAGGAAAGATGTAAAAGGGGCAGAAAATAATTCATTTGGAGAATAAATATGAGCTTGCACTTCTCCCAAGCCACCATATCTTTAAAAAGGGAAGGGATTCCTATAGTGACTTCATAGCTAAACTAACCTGTTCAAGTTGTAATGCGTCTCTGATCAGGCATGTCAGTGTTGTTATGCTCCATATGGACAAGACAAATATCCTGTCTTGCAGACAAATGGACCAAAGGAAGGAGGAATTATAATAAAGGCATATAAAATTATTTAAATTTATAATTGCTTGTGGTTTGGGGATCTTGTGTTTTTCCAGTCACGAAAGTCTCTTTCTCTTATGTGATTGCTCTTATCTTAAGACTATTATGACCTATTGTGTTTCTTTGCTCTTCCTTATAAATTTTGGACTAAATGTTTTGTATTTTGAAACTAAATGTGAGAGGACTGAATTAAATAGTTATCTAAGGAAGTATCTTCTAACTACTGGTATATATTTTAAATCTTTTTCCAAGATGTATAATTTATATCTTTCCTTCTGAGGTAGAAGGTGAGCTAGTACAGTCTCTGTCCCTCATCTCCACATATACTCTTTTTTATCTTTATTTTGAATCATTCCAGAATAATTTTATACTGTGGAGAATGTTATTGATTCAGATAGCAGTTGTAATCTTTGTGAGCACTACATCTATCATATATATATATATATATATATATATATACTTGTTGAGCCATAACTCCATTAATTGAGTGATATTTCCCACTGCTGAAATACAGAAGGTCTATTTGTGAAGTCTAATGAAAATGGCAAAGCGCAGGACTGCTTCAGATCTTATGTTGACTTCCTCTCTCAAACTTTGAATTACCACCAAGAAAAAAAGGCACAGCAATGATACTGTGAAAGTTTCACATTCTTCTGTATTTTTGGAAGAGATCAATGATAGTAAAAGATATGAAGGAAGAGACTCTGTTATCTATGCTCTCCTTTAAATGCTACGTCAGGTGATAATTTTTCCTTTTAAGTCTGTCACTAATACCTATTGCTGACAGAACACCACTCATGAAATAGTTGTGGATTGTGTTTTCTTGCCCTTGCAATTAAAATCTCTAAATCTGTTAGACTCTGACAGTAGCAATATATTTGTTTCCACTTTCCTTAGCTGGCTTTTTATGAAACTGCTGGGACAGTTACCATGAAACTTCTGGGACAGCATGGGAATAGTTTTATTTTTCTCTGCTTCATATTTTGTTAACAAAGACTTAAAAAAAAAAATAATAATACCAGAAACCTTCTTAAATGAAATGGCAACTACAGAGTTTCCCTGGAAGAGCTTTGTGTGCTTTATCCCTACCCTGTGCAGATCTTTGCCCCAAGCTGCATCATCCATGCTCCAACTTTGAACTAAATGATTAATTATTTCTGTGCTGGCCCAAGAAGGCAGTGAGCTGATGTTGCAGCTTGCTAATGCAGTAGTGATAAACAAGACCTTGCCTTTCACCATTATTTTTTTCTTAGCCCACAGATAACATAAATCATGAGATTGCCAGTTGTAATTGAACCACAACGAGGTCTGCCAGAGGAAAGGAGTAGTTCCAAGTGACTCCCCTTCCTCCACCCTGATCCAGAGATGTGTTCCTCTGTAATGCAACATCTTTCCTATTCTCATACCACATTTAAGCATATTAACGAGTTTAACAGCTCAAAGAATAGTGGGAGCAAACCAGTACAGCCAGGGTGACCTATCCAGGTACCATTCAATAGCTCTCTGGAGAAATCCCTGATGCAGATTCAGGTGGGTTTGTTTGATGTGTAGGGTGTGAACAAAACATGGCCTCTTTGGTGGCACTGCTTTGGCAATGGGCAGCCATGGAGGTGCAGTGCCATGTCCTGGATCACTGCTCTCCAAAGGGAGGGTGCTCCTGCTTGGCTGTTAGCTGTGAGCCTGTGCTGCTGTGTGGAGTCCCTGCAGACAGCTCATGTTGCAGATAACATATTGCCAGAACATCCCCCTTTGGAGAGCTTCAGGGTGCCCTTCTGATGAACTCTTCTTTGCTTAACATAACTGATTTCAGAAACCTTAGATAATAACACCACAGAGATAGAATCCTTTCACTTTAAAATATCTTTTTACAAAGACATGTTTATGTAAATTACAATATTCAAGAACTTTAATCCTATGAGCTTTAATAAATATTTAAACTGTTACAGTCTTTTTTAAAATTTCCCATGCATTGGAAATGTAAGATACTGCAAATTAAATTTATACTGCATGTTTGAATTAAAGGTAGGCACAGAGGAATATCAGATTTTCAGAATTTTTTCCATTTCTTTCTTCTTTTTCTTTTCTTTCTCTTTTTTTTTTCTTTTCTTTTTTTTTTTTTTTTTCCCAGCTCGTATCTCTTATTTTTGCACTATGGGTCTCTTTTTCCTGTATCTTGTAATGTAACCCAGTCACATAGTCTCTGGGAATGTATTATGCATTTATTTCCATCCAGACTCTCTTGCACAAATCATATTTAATTTGCTTCAATTTTCTGTACTGTTCAACATAAACTGAAAGATTCTCTGATCTCTTCAATAAGGGTCAGATCTGCTGCTATCTCACATTAAAAATAAATAAATAAATAATTGTAGTAGAAAAGCAAAAAACTGAAACAAGCAAAAGCAAATTTTGACATGTTTAGACTATGTAGTTAGTTTCTCTTCTCTTTCTTACTTGTTTTAGTGCTGTCCTCAAAATACTATTGCTGAAATTTTCCAATATGCCAACAGAAAAGCAGAGCTCAGGCTTTCCGGTTATGCAGTTGGTGCCAATTCCTCACAATCAGAAACCAGGTAAACTGGCAGTTTTGTTTCTTTGTTGTTGTGGCTACTTGTTTCTTTTAAACAAAACACAGTAGCTTGGCCAAGCAATGTGCAAGATGAAAGTGAAAGACTCACAGTAATCTGAAACATAGGCAAGTATTCTTAGGGAAAAAAAAACAACAACAACAGAAAACAAAAAACAAAACCAACGCTAGGTAATTTATGTTGCTTCAACATTTTAAAGAAGGGCTTCAACATTTTAAAGAAGGAGGCAGTCGTCAGTGTGTTTTGACTTCCTCTGCTGCAAGGAAAAAGAACGTCACACACTTTGCCTCATATTGAGCCATACTTTTAGACCAGTTTAAGGCAGTCCCTCAGAAGGCATCCAGTCATGGTGTGGAAGCGTGTAGAGATGGAGAACTCACAAGTCCTATTATTTATTTTTTCTGTTTGAACATACACATAGAATTTCAACTGAATTACTTTTCTAGTTTGGCTATTGATTTTTGCTATGTTCTTCTTTTAGGAAATCAACATCTTTAATAGATTAATCACATGTGCTAGAAAACAGTAAACCAGCTGGCTGTGCCCCTGTGAGATGCATAAGCAGTGTTTGGCTCACAGTGGTTTCACTGAGGAAGAGGCAAGAAGCGTAGCTTGGAAGAGATGCCTAGTATTATGGATTAATTAAGATTGTATGTAAGTCTTAATGGTAGATTCCAAGGATCTTAGGTCTTGCTTTACTACAGTGGTAAGTAAGGGAAAAATAGAATAAACAAAATGGGAGTGATTAAAATGAAGTGCTGAAGAATGTAGTAGGCACTGGCTTCTGTCTGCATTTCAGAAGCCAAGATGCTGCTACCTAACAGGTGCTAATAATTATATGAGAGTCTAACAGTGCTCCTCAATCACCAATAAGAACACTGATGGCCATTAAACATGACCCTGGTTAGTAAGAGAAATACCATGTCCAGGAGTTAGCAGAGTTAAAAGCAAGAGTTGAAATTTGTTTTGCTCTCAGTAGCATGACTGGAGAAAGGTAGTTAAATATGAGTTATGGCTTCATTCCATGTACTACAGCCTGTAGCAGTGGATATTTTAATAAACTTCAGTAGGAAGAAAATAAAATGGATTTTGTAAAAATACCTGAGGTGTTTTGAAGATACTGGAATCCAAGGAAATATATTTTATGGCAAGCATCCCTATAACACAAAGAAGCAGGGGACATGTAAGTATGTAATGAATATAGAACAGGCTTGGGAAAATAAGTGCTGGTGAATCTTAGAAAACTGTGAGCCTTGAAATGTAAAACAAGCAAAGTATATTTCTTCTGTACAACAGCGAGCTTTAGTATGCATTTATTAACTGCAGAATAGCTGAATTCCCCATCATGTTAAGTGCCAAACCCCAGACGGAATAAAATGTTTTGATTGGAAATAAATGGTCCCTCCACACAGCACAATCAAACATTTTTACAGCATTTTCTCCCCTTCAATTCCCTTTTAGGGTATTGTAGAAGTGTCCATGCTGTCCCAGCAGGCAGCAGTCACTGGGTAAGGGATGCCATAGAAGTGGCACCATGGTGGTGGCAGTGGATAAAGCTGCATCCAGGAGGTGCCACCTCTTGCTCCAGTGTCACCTGCAGCAGCACAATTGCTTGCTGCTGCCATGCCAAGTGAGGCTGGGCACAGCTTTTTAGTTCTTGGTCAACATGGTTTAGAGGCCTGTGTAGCATTGGTAGTGGGAGGATGGTTGGACGAGATGATCTTGCAGGTCGTTTCCAACCTTGTGATTCTATGATTCTATGACAGGGACTTTAGCTCCTAGAAGTTCTTGAAAAGATTTATCAGTCTGATGTTCTCTAGCTGGGCTTTGTCTTCCAGGGAAGCTCTACATTTAAAAATCTCTGTGTTGTTCTCAGGAAGATAAATCCTCAACTAATCACTTGTTTTTTCCCATCCTTTCCTCTGGTAAACTTGAGCAGTTCCACTGTTTCAATGACAATAGAATCACAGAATATCCTGAGTTGGAAGGGACCCACAAGGATCAGTGAGTTCAACTGTCAGCTCCACACAGCAACACCTGAAATTCAAACTCCTGTCTGAGAGCACTGTCCAAATGCTTCCTGAACTCTTGCAGCTTAGGCTGTGACCACTGCCCTGAGTTTTTGTTGCTATTTTTATTACAGTGTACCTCATCTTACTGCTCTGGGGATGTGTAGGCTCTCCTTGCTTGGGAAATGATGCTGCTACAGTCTTGCTACAAGCTCTGTCTAAGCCCTGACAGGAGGAAAATATCATTTTATTTTAACTGAAATCTAACTGCCCTCCCTAACTTTCTTGCCCTGCTTCTCATAAGCACTGGATAGGTCTTTATGGCAAGATACCAACTCTTAGTCCTTCCTGGGCTTTGCTTGCAGTGGGGACCATAACTTGGCCTGGAAGTGCCCTTTGTGCTCCTGAGGAGCTGCCTACAATTTTGTCTTTCCATCCCGTTTCACTTCCGCGAGCCATTTGGACTTCCTCACTGTCCTTTCTCACCTTCTTAGGGTGAAGAAGGGCTCCAGTCTGGTCTTTGTCCTCCCACCCTGATGAGAGACCTGAGTGGTTTGAGTCTTTTAGTTCAGGTACACACAGCCATGAGGGGATCTTCTTGACCTGCTAGTCTGTGTGCCATCACACACTGCTCTTATGACCCTCCTATCCCTTCTGGTGCCTCCACATCCAGGCCTGTCTCCGTTCATGTCACTCTTGATGTGTCTGTTGTGGTTCACTAAAATAGTTGACAGAGATCTTCAGTGACCCGTGTCCTCACTGCTAACACCCAGGATTATCATGAAGTAAAATAAAAGCTCAGATTCAATCTCACCTGGCCTTGCAATTTCTAATAATTCAAAACATATCATTCAGCATCTGCCTTTGCAGAATCCACACTGTTAATAATTTTGTATGAAGGATACCTCAGGAAGAAATATTAAGCTGCAATGAATGTATATAGTGAAGCCAGAAAATGTCTGGGTTCAGTGAACCACATCATTTTGGTCCTTGCTTTGTTACATGTCACAGTGATTCTGCAAAATAGCTTTGGTTCAATATTTTTCATGACTATTCTTATCCTAAGCAGATGAATGCACCTTTTCCAGGGTTTTAATGTTTATTGGTTTTATTATTATCAATTTTGAAACAGAAATTACTGTAGTTTTCTCTAAGTTTTCTCAGCCAGAAAAGAATACACTGCACTGCATAACTGGTGCAGATGCTCAGCTATCCACACAGAACTCAAACAAAAGCTGCAACCTTGCTCATTAAGGAGTTTTGTGTAAATAGAGCATTGATAGACAAACCAAATCAGATCAGACTCTTAAGGGTCTGTGAGTTAAGCAAGACTGAATCGTTTAGCAATGTAAAAATCCAGTTAGTAAAAATAGTATTCAGATGTTTCAGCTGGTGTAATTCCTATATGCATTTACATACTTATAGCTACCCTGATAGCATTCCTTCCTGTCATGTTACCGTGCTGTAACAGAAAATAGATTCTAAAATGTAATGCCATACAGACTCTATAGCTAGGGCTGAATTTTCTCTGGGTAGTAATGTGAGATTTTTGACATTATTTCAGAATGCAGTGTCATTTTCCAGGAGTTAAGGGTTAATTTAAAAAAAAAAAAAACAAACACCAAATGTGTTGTATAAGTGGTTCTTCACTCATCCATATTCAAAACAAGACTTTTAAAAGAGGTCTCTTGTAGCTCATATCAGCAAGTGTGATCTCAGGGAAAAATAATTGCATTCAAAATTGCTGTTATCCAACTAGAGGCAAAATTTTAAAAAGTCTACCTCTTTAAACAAATCATCTTGCATTTGAAATTTATTTTCAGCCTCCCAGGTGGTTATCTTTGTCAGTATTTCAGGAAGATAAATAATATATATGAGCCAATAGGCACTGGATAATAGAGGCCTCCCATAAAGACAGACTACTGTGTATGTAAACATCTCAGCAGTGCCAGTATAAGTGGAAGTGTGCTGAAAAGCATTTTTATTGTATGCCAAACAGTTTCAGATAATTATTTTCTAAGATTTTGTAAGGAGCAATGTTACTCTATTTCATGAAATTTCAGCATCCACTTTATTTTTTGTTAAAAATGCTTTTTGTAAAGACGTATTGCACCTCTAGGTACACTTGGAGAACAGCAGAGCCAGTTTAAATTCCCTTAAAAAAAAAGAAAGAACCTCTTGAATGTTGCCTCAGAAAACTGCAAGAGTTCACAAAATGCTCATTTGTTCTCATTTTATGAGAGGAAACATAAATTTTCATTTTGAACTAAGGACAGCAATTAATGAACTCACATTTTCTAGATTAAAATAAATGACTTGTACTTGTTTGTATATATAAATCTCTCATGTATTCATAGAAACAGAAAATGGCTTGAATTGGAAGAGACTTCAAAGATCATCTAGTTCCAACCCCCTTGCCACTTCTAGGAATGGTGCATGCAGAGAGGTTCTGGGCAACCTCATCCAGCACCTTACCACCCTCTCAGTGAAAAATTTCCCCCTGACATTCTAATCTAAATCTCCCATCTTATAGCTTAAGATCATTCCTCCAAATCCTATCACAATCTACCCATACAGAAAGCTGATTTTTCTCCTGTTTATAATCTCCTTTTAAATACTGCAATGCTGCAATGAGGTCTTCCTGCAGCCTTCTTCAGGCTGAACAAGCCCAGCTCATTCAACCTTTCTTCCAAGGAGAGGTGCTCCAGCCCTCTGATCATCTTAGTGGCCCCCCTCTGGACCCAGTCCAAAGGCTTCACATCTTTCTTGTGCTTGGGGACCCAAGCTTGGACACAGTACTCCAAATGGAGCCTTACAAGAACAGAGTGGAGGGGGAAAATCACCCCCCTGACCCTACTGGCTACCCTTCTGAAGCAGCCAGGATAGTGTTGGTCTTCTGAGCTCCAAGAGCATATGGCTGGCTAACGTCCTGCTTTTCTTCCATCATAACCCCTAAGTCCTTCTCCGCAGGGCTGCTCTCAGTGAGTTCTCCCAGTCTATAGTGATATCTGGGATTGCCTTGACCCAAATGCAACTCCATGCACTTGGCCTTGTTGAACATCATTAGGTTGACATGGGCCAGATTTTTGAGCCTGTTCAGATCCCTTCGGGTGGCATCCCTCCCTTCTGTCATATCAACTGCATCACTCAGCTTAGTGCCATAAGCAAACTTACTGGGGGTGCTGGATAGCACCAGACCCAAGATGGACCCCTGAGGGACACTACTTATCACCATCATCCACCTGTACATAGAGCCACTGAGAACAGTGCTTTGGTTACAACTGTCCAGCCACTTTCTTATTCACCAGAGAGTCTAGCCATTGTTTCAGGCAGAAGGCAGAACTTCTGTTCTTAAAATTGAGGAAAAAAAACAAAAGAAATTTTAAAAGGGAACAAGTGGAAGAAAATTCATAAACAAGAACTTCACATCTTCAAAGAATAAGAAAATTCTCATTGCAATCATTCTTTTTGGTTTATTTTCTGCTGTTCACGTGAGTAATACTTATTTTTGATGAATAACTGGATTTTATCAACAAAGCAAAACTACACACAGTTTGAACACAGATTATTGCCACGTGTGCCTTGAGCCTAAGTTAGGGCAGATAATTTCATAGTCACAGCAACATCAATCCCGGAGCAAGTACTCTAAACGTAGGAAATGCAGATTTATGTTTAAAAGAAATTGAAAAATGTCACAGACGTCTCAAGACAAAATTTAAACTTATTTATATTCCTGTTAATGTAATTCATGGAGAAAAAAGAGGAAACCTGAAGATATGAAAAAGCTGTGTAAAGATGTTGTGTGTCACATTGTTACTGCTCTTTATCCCTGGATGGCCAGAATATATTACCCCTTTTGTTTTACAATTTTGTAACAAAATGCTTGTCCAGGAATTCTCTTTACACTGTTAAGTGTCCACCTTGTGTTTGTATAAATGACAACTGTCAGTTGTAAACTTTACATAATTTGAGTCAGTCAAAGCCAAATTGAATAGCAAAAACAGTTCACAGTCATTTTTTTCTTTCATCTGAAATAAATGTTTGATATCCAGATTGTTAACCGTGTTGTTCAAACACTGCACTATCTGTTTAGATATTGAAGTTTCTATTCTACTAGCACTATTTTTCTATATTAAGGTAATTCTTATGAAAGAATGACATCCATTTATTACATAGTCAGTTTTCAATAAAAGTGCTTTAAAGACTGTAATAATAGTAACAGTTTCATTTATACATTTTCTACCAATATATATAAAAAAAGAATTTTAGATTAAAGCTTTTTTAAGGAAAAAAATTAGAAGTCCTTATCTGCTGGAATGATTAACATTTTCAATAAACTTCTCTGATAGCACCCTTTCAAATTCCTCATTTATTGTATTGGAATGTGGCATAAAATCTTTTCTTACCCTTTAGTTGAGTAATATTACTATGTATTGTAATTGTAATTATCTCCTGATATGTTCCTTGATTTTTAAACTATTCTTATTGCCTTTTGGCAATATTTACAGCAAAGGATAATAGGTAAAGGACATAATAATAGCGATATCCACTTACGGAGCTAGCTCTAGAGATTTCTGGTTGATCCATAGTCTCTTTCTATTTCTCTGCAGAGGTTTATCTGCCTTGCAAGTTCTTAACAACCACTTAGCAACAGCCGTGTACTGCCACTGCATTACTAGGCATCCCAGTAGGAACACTGTGCAGGGGTAGTAACAGTCCCAGGAATGTTGATTTCATCAGAGAAAATTCAAGCAAAGAGGTACTATTTCTATGCAAGTTTATATAATTTTTTTTATCACTTACTTGGGGCTTGAGTATAACAGTGCTTGGAAACTCTGGATTTAGATTTAGGATCCTAGCTCTAAACAAAACAGATCACTGAGAATATGTAGCGCTGTCTGGAGCATCTCCCCTATGAAGAAAGGCTAAGTGATCTGGGTCTGTTTAGCCTTGAGAAGAGAAGACTGAGAGGGGACCTGATCCAGGTCTATAAATATCTAAGGTGTGGGGGGCAAAGTGGAGAGGCCAGACTGTTTTCAGCAGTGTGTGGACAAGGGGAAATGGCCAGAAGCTGGAGCATAGGAAGTTCCGCACCAATGTGCGCAAGAACTTCTTTACGGGGAGGGTGACGGAGCACTGGAACAGGCTGCCCAGGGAGGTTGTGGAGTCTCCTTCTCTGGAGATATTCAAGACCCGCCTGGACGCCTACCTGTATGACCTGGTGTAGGGATCCTGCTTTGGCAGGGGGGTTGGACTCGATGATCTCTGGAGGTCCCTTCCAACCCCTACGATTCTGTGATTCTGTGATTCTGTATTTCTATTTGTTGCTGGCTCACAGTCATCATTGTGGTCTCCTTTTTTCATTCCTTAGTAGGACAGCACCTTGCATTTTTAGAAGTCATTTGTTTTATATGATTTTCCTTGGACAGAAATTTCAAAAGTGTTGAAGTGCCAAGTGTTTTGCTTGTAGAAAAAAATCACATGTATTTGTATGTCCATGGACTTTGTTCACTGTGATACATACTAGATTTATGTGACAGATAGGTTTGCAAAAATCCATTGTTTTCCCTTCCCTGGCATTGTGAGAATTATCTTCCAAGAATGGATTGAACTTTACTGATACTGTCAATGAACAACCCCAAACAACACTCTGAGGAGTGTAAATATATCTAGAGCTCATTAAGCCAAATAAAGTACTAATACTGCAGGGCTCAATGACACTATTCAGGAATCCAGGCTAAAACATCTCAGTACTCCAGGAATTTTTCTTGAAGCAAGGCTACAAATATCTTGAACAAGATTTACTACACAACTGTATGGCACAAGTCTCTATGAATGTAAATACTTCTTCTGAATAGAATAGAATCATTTAGGATGGTAGCGGGAACAGCATTTTTGGAGAAGCAGATGGCATAAAATTCATGTGCTTCTCTCACTGACGCAGTGACTTCAGTTCCCATATCCATCCACAGAAAGGAAATGGACCCTGGCAGAAAATATGGGCTGCCATGTAAAATATGTCTTGGTTTGTTCACGAAAATATAGGTAGCAGCCAAACTTTCCACACATGCAGCTTTGTGCTTTTTGTGCTAGTGCATATGGGACACAAAGGGTTTTCCCAAGGAACGAACAATTCTTTATTGGAATATTCATCCTCACTGAAGACAAAAAGAAAGTTTTCCCTGGCTGCCTCAAAACACTACAAAGAAAGATACAATAGGAAACAGAGCATACCTTGCAGTGCCTTTTTGCCCGGTAGTCTGTATACCAAGAACTGTCACCCAGAATGGAGACTGTAGTTCAACACCCTTTCCAAGCTATCCAGCTCCTCTGCAGACTGGACATCTGCTCCTTCTACACCCCAAAAAAGCTTTGATTGGATCTTTATACACATATCCTAAAAAGTATGTGTATGTGCTTCTATACATTTGTACATATATGTATATTCTAGTCTGTTTTTCCCAACTACATGACTAGATTGTTAATGTTCAACTCAAGGTCTAGCCCTCTTCTCCAACAGAAATCTTTTTCTTCAGAACTGTTACACAATCCCATCCTGCACATTTGCCTACCTATCATAATCTCTACATGACTATTTTTAAGTTCACTTTCTTATCTTAAACTCTAATCCTATACTGTGTTCTTTCTTTACTCCCGGTTTAGTGTCATTTGCAGACTTCATTCTGCTGTACACGTTCTTAGCAGACACATTGAGTAATACTCATCTCATGGTAGACTTCTAGAAAGCTCAGTGGTGCATCTTCCATTTTGACAAATAATCATTCCTACTTTTAGTGATTGTCAAATACTCCAGCTTTACACTCCCTCTTAAAAATCTGAATCTGACAGTTTTTCCCTAATTTGCTTTCAAGACTATCATATAAAGGTGTCAAACTTTGCTAAAGTCAGAAAATGACACCTTTTACTTCCCCTATTATTCTGTCAAGGAGTTCTTAAACCAAATTTACTGTTTTTAAATCAGTTGCTTTATATCTTCATGTCATCACTCGGATGACTACCAATTTCAATTTGAGAATTTGTATCTATATTTTTCTTTTTCCAGAAATGATATCTTTGCTGTTGTCTAACTCCCCAGCACTTTGCTTATTCTTTCTTTGAACCTTGTGTTATGTTTGCTCATTTTCAGTCTTTTGTACTACATCTGTTGTGTGTGTAAAAATTATGTAGCTTTTATTTGAGATTCTGTTGGTCAGTTTTCTAACTGCTTTGCAATGAAACTTATCATTATTAGACAATTTGAAAATATCTAACTCAGATAGAAAATTTTCACTGTATGTGATGTTAGCTATCTGTTGAAAATGACCTTTTTAGTCAAGGCAAAAGCAAAAAGGACATTAGCATGTCAGTCTTAGCATCTTTTCCCTCTTCATTCCTGCCTCTTTGTTGCTAATGTAATAATGCTTAGTAAAATTTCTTTTTTACTATACACGGTAACCTGTATTAGGGTAATTTGTGCTTATATTCTTAGAGTTATTCCTTTAAGGACTTCCCAGCTCTTAACATTAGCTCTCCATTTATTTTTCCTCTCATGATTTTCTTCCATGAACTTTTGCCAGTTCTTTTGTATTTTGTAGAATCTATCTTCTTGAAGTCCATTACAGAGTTTGCAAGGAATTGCTCCACTGTAATGGGGAATGTGCCTTCTTTAAAAATTTAAAGAAATGCAAGTTTATATTTTCTGTTGGAATCTTTCAGTGCATACTGGATTAAAACCTTAGCCCTTGTATGTGAAGCAAGAAGCTGAGGTGCATCTAACAATGTTTTCCAGGGAAATGAACTAAATCATTCAAGGTTCTTTGTTGTTATTGTTGTTGTTGCTGCTTTTTAATGGTCCTTATAGGTATAGCAGTAAAATATTGCGAAGAAAACATTTATGAAATGTAGGACACTTTCTCATCACTCTCATCATTCTGTCTCTATTATCGAGTCTATAGTTCCTATGCTGTAAATTATACATATTTCAAGAACAGCTCTCAGCTGCACACAGCAGTGAACATCGAGCAGGTAAACCTGCTGCAAGTGTATGTACCTAATGAGGTAGCATAGGGAATCTTCAGTATTTGTTTATCTGTTTTCTGACAACTTTTCATTGCACTAATTTAAAGCAAACAGAAGTTCACCTATACTAAAATACTTGATCAAATGTAGACATACCTCAGGCTGCAGTATCCAGGGACAGGTAATAGGTTGCTCACCAGTCTGTTCCTCCTAACTGCCTATTCTGACAATGAAACCATATATGTTTTTCTGAGGACCATGTGTTCCAATGATGCACCAGGACACCACTTTGATTGTGAACGCTCTTGGTAGGCAGATCTTGATGCAAATAAATTTCAGTCTAAGTATAAGGAAATAGGTATATACAGACTGGCAAGGACAATGAGGAAAAATGTCCTTGAAGATGGTAGGATGTAATGTCAGTGCATCTGCAGCCTAAACATTTGTTGAAGCTTATGTATGCCAGGGAGGTGTTCTGAGCAGGGATTTGAAGGTGACAGTACAATGAAGTAATATGGAGTCTTATTCCCAAGAATGAGAGGAGGCATATGATAGACATAATGATGTCATTAAAAATTAAAAGTAGAGGAGCACTGCAACATGAGCTGACTGACTCTAATAGCTGTCATAGCAAAATATTAGTAGCTGGTGATAGAAAAGGGAAAAACTTAAACGAAAGGAACCAAGCAATATTTATTGTTCTGGAAAACAAGTAAGTGACAGGGAATGAAATGGAAAGCATAACATAATCAGAGAAATGCTGAGAAATGGTCAAAGAACTGATATGGACGTGCTGAAAATACACAAACAAAGCAAGGCTTCATTTGGTAAGATCAGCAGTAATCACGTTTCTTCATTGTTTCAGTAATCAACACTGACATGCTGAAAACTGAGATGAGGATCTGACTTGTGTTGACACAAAAGTCGTGCAAAGGAATCAGCAAAGTCAAGCTGTAACTCAGATTAAATATGAGAACACAAAAATTGAAGGCAGGGCATGGAACCAGCATACCAAAACAAGTGGTAGAAGTCAAGAACCAGGTAAGAATAAAATAACAGGGAGGGATAAAAGTAGAGAATGCACATTTCAAGGGGCGATTTTAAAGTCCAGAGTTAGGAACAGGAAAGCTGTATGTATATTTTCTGTGCTTAGGGCATTTTATTCAGAGGTAACGAAATTACAATTTCACATGTCATGTAAGAAAGTCTCCTAAATGGTAATGGACTGAGAAGAAATGGTGAATCTTCAAGAGCAGCCTCCTCAAAGAACATGACAGGATGAAGTTCAACAAGACTATGTGTGAGGTCCTGCACTTCAGCCACAGCAACCCCAGGCAATGTTCCAGTCTTAGGGCAGAGTGGCTAGAAGAATGTGTGGAAGAAATGGATCTAGGGCTGCTGGCTGATGTTCAGCTAAAACTGAGCCAGCCATGTGTCCAGATGGTCAAGAAGGCCGGTAGCATCCTGTCCTGTATCAGAAATAGTGTTGCCAGCAGGAACAGGGAGGTGATTGTCCTCCTGTATTCAGCTCTGGTGAGGTCACACTTTGAGTGCTGTGTTTTGGGCCCCTCACTACAAGAAAGACATTGGTGCCCTGGAGCAGGTTCAGAGAAGAGCAACTAAGCTGGTGAGGGGTCTGGAGCACAAGTCCAAGGATGATACTGAAAAAATGAATGCCTATTGCAATTGAAACTACACAAGGTTGCTGCTGAGCAATAAAAGCAGTTTATGTATGTCAGCAGTAAGAAGGAAAAGTTAGCTTGCTGCAGAATGGATGGGCAACACAGTGATGAAAGATTTGGACAGGACTGAAGAGCATTCTTTGACTCAGTATTTACTGTCAAAATCTACTTTCATGCACGCCTGGTCTCCATGCCTTGTGATAGTGCTGGGAGAGAGCAGTACTAACCAGACCAAAGGAGGATTCGGCTGGAGAATAAACTGCACATGCAGAAGTCAAAAAGACCAGATAGGATGCATATGAGGAAGCTCAGGAATCTGGGCCAGTATCATTGTGTGGACACCCTGTCATCTTTGAAAATGATAGAAATGATTGCTGTAATCTCCAGCAATAAATGAAAGACAAAGCCAAAGTTTTCAAGAAGCTCAAGAAGGATCTACAGAACTTTAGCTGGTCACCCTAACTTTGTTTCTGGGACTACTGTGGAGCAAGTCCTCCAGGAGGATATGTCCAACTCACGAAGTTGATTGAGAACAGACAACTCATATTTATCAATGGCAAATCATGCTTTTTTTTTTTTTTTTTTTTTTTTTTTTGGTGAGATTATGTGAACAAGAGGATCACAATAGTTGTCTTTTAGTTTAACTTTTGACAATTCTACAACTTCTTTTTAGACAACTAGGAAGGTGTAGACTGGACAAGTGGACTGTGAGGTGGGTAAATCCTATCTGGATGCTGCCTGTGAGAATAAGGGAGAGGCCTGCACAGGAGCAAGACCAGTGAAAGGCTGATCTTTTAGTAGATGGTGAGAGAAAATGAGTCAAACTCTTCTCCAAAGTATGTTAAAAAAAAAAAAAAAAAAAAAAAGCATAGGCTGCAGTTAGATATAAGGAAAAAAATATCACAGCTAGTAACAACTAGGCACTGTAACAGCTTTCACAAAGAGACTGAGGTGTCTGTCTGGGAAAGGCTCTGAGCAATTTTAGGCAGAATTGAAGTACCCCTGCTTTGTGCAGAGGTTGGCACAAGATGACCTCTAGAGGTCTCTTCCAGCATAGACAATTACAGAATCACAGAATTGCATGGTTTGGAAGGGCTTTCAGGAGATAATAAAATCCAACCTCACTGATAAATCAGGTTTCCTACAATAGGTCACACATAGTGACCTGTTCCAGAGCTCTGTCACCCTTACTATAAAGAATTTCTTCTGCATATTTGTATGGAAATTCCTGTGTTCAAGTTTTAGGCCATTACTTCTTGCCCTATCACTACATATCACCAATAAGAACCTGGCCTCATCCATTTGCCTTCCACCTCCTTCTAGATATTTGTAAACATGAATCAGATCCTCCCTCAGTCTTCTTTCTCATAGGCTGAATAGACACAAGTTACTGAGCTTTTCCTCATTCAGGAAATGCTCCAGGCCCTTTATCGTCTTTGCGGACTTCTGCTGGACTCCTTCTAAGAGATCCCTGTCTTTTTTGAACTGAGTAGCTCAAAACTGGACGCAATATTCCCAAGGTGGCCTCGCCAAGGCAGAGTAGAGGGGGAGGATCATCTCCCTCGACCTGCTGACCAGACTCTTCAATGCATCCCCGAATTCTAATATTCTGTATTGAATTTATCACTTGCCATTTTTCTTCTAAAATTCAAGATTGAGTTTTATCTCTGATGAATGAACATAATGAGGCTAGACATAAGCACTGCAAAATGATGGTATAGTGAAAACTGATCTCTCTTCATTTTCTGTCATTTATGTTCCTTTCTACTCAGTGACAGCAGCCGTGCCCCATCCCTTTGGGTTAATTGTTACTACTCATCAACCAAGTTCCCATCTCTTCTGGGAAAAAAAGCACATGAATGACAAATATTTGTAAACTGCATCACCATAGTTATAAAATGGTATTTCATAACTCTAAGACTTGCCCTTATAAACTAGCTTTGCTGTTTTCATTTTCAGCTCATACTTCTCTTAATTAATTTCCTGCATAATGCTATCATGCATAATGCTATCATGTTTAACTTTAATGGAAAGAAAACAGTATTTTTGTGTGTGCTTCAAGTCTAAGTGTGCTATATCATAAACCTAAGAAAAACAACAGTCAGTATCACTCATGAATGAATGAGCCATGGGATTCTCCTTTATCTGCATAAGGTCAGATATCTCAAAGCAGATCTCTCCCTTGAGTGTCTCACTGGGAGATCAGGCTATGCTGTGCTATGCAAGGATTTATCATTTACACTGTAAGTCAAACAGCTTGATCACTTCCTCAATCTTTGGTTCATTTTGTCAGGGCAAAAAGGAGGCCTATGAACTTCAGGGTTTCACACTTGTTAAAGTATTGAGGCTTAACTGCAGTCTCAGTGTTTTCCAACTTTACCCTTTCTTTGAGCTGACCTCCACATTTTGGCTGTCGTCAGTTTCCAGGAAAGCAGACACACTCATGACTTTGTTCACTTCCACAGGTACTGTGGTTGGGCCCTGCCTTTCTATGTACAAATTTTGTAGCTAGCCTGCTCACTCAATAGCTCTTCCTCTTCCAATAGCTAGCATATGCCTTGCTGTAACATTTACAAGCTTGGCTATCATGGCCACTGCTTTATACAGTGTTTGTCATGGCCCTCAGTGTGTTGCACATGTCCTTTATGGTATTCAGCACACAGAAGAATCTCAAAAATAATGTATTCGATTGTTTATTCTGGAGAGTAATTTTTAGTGAATGAGAGAAGAGCAACAACTAACATATCCTGCCAGTACTTGGCAAGCAGACAACACAGCAAGCTAGCCCACCTGCCAGATCTCTTTGTCATCATCTACCAAGCAGAAATGTCTTTCAAAACCTCTTTCTGGGCCCTATATACGTCTATATGTTTTCATTTTTATTTATTTTTTTCCCTTAACATCTTTACTTATTTGCCAAGAAAAAGAAAATTCCCACCTATACCTCTGGTAAAATGGAAATTCATTTCTAAGGGCCTGGGGGTATTGACAGTAAAGAATGAAAGTGTTTTCTCCACTGAATCTTCAAATTTATTTATTTATAACTTTTCACTTGCAGCTCAGCCTGAATATTGGGAAAAACTTATCAGAAAGAGCGGTGAGACTGTTCAGGAACCATGTGGATGTGGCACTGAGGGACACAGTGGGTATCGTGGGACTGGGATGATGATTAAACAAGATGCCTGTGTAAACAACATTAAAAAATCTTAAACCCTTAAGAGACATCTTTTGCTTTAGAACGTGTCCCTGGTACAGCCATTTCTAAGTAAAAGCACACATACACTTCTAATTTATTGTCCACATTATAACATATCAAACTCTTATTATTCTTTTCATTAAAAGTATCACAAGAATTTCACAAAAAGATTAAGCTTTGTATATCTACTCTGAGGAAGTGTCATATTCTTATTTGCAGATGATAAATTCACATCACAGGGGTATGAGAAATAAAAATGTTAAAGCAGGTCATTGTCCCTACATTAAATGTCCTTGCATCTCCTTTGTTGATCTTAGTTCAACAGACAGATCCATATCTGATTGCACCCATATGTGGAAAGATATATGATTTTTTATTGCAGTCTGCACGGAAAACTCAAAAAGAAGGGAGAAGTAGCAAAGTATATCACTGATGTTTCCTAGTGGAGGCACAGACTTTGGTGCTCAATAATAATCATCGAACTTTGGGCACTTTCCTCAGATATGATGGACCTCCTGAATCAGCCTGATGCATTCTGCATCCTCTAGGGTATTGTAATGAATGCAATAACAGAAAAAAAAAAAAAAAAAACAGAATTAAATACTGAAGAAAAAGTGGTTCCCTAGAAAGAGGTAGTAAAAAGGGACTTTAGTGGAGTGCCTGGAAAAGCAATTTTTTATCCAGAGCATCTAGTAGCCCAGCACACATGTTCTTAAGTGACAGATTTACCTGGTTCCTGTAGAAGTGATATCTGGCCATCATTATTATCATAATACCTAAGTCTAGAGGTTAGTTCAAAGGGGCATCCACAGAATATCCATTCTATCAAGATTTCAAATTCATTATGACCATTCTTCAGAAGAAGGAAATCCATTCTCTTTACCCAGAGTATGTTAGCTTCATGTGTTTCTGAAAGAACACAATTGTGATGATGGCTGACGGTGAGTGAGTAATTGACCAGAGAAACTTTCTGGATCCACTTCAGCATGATAAAAAGCCAGCTCTGTTCAAAGGAAACTTTAAAGGCTTTTTCTTTGCACAGAGAACTCATTCTTTGACAAGGTAGTAAGTGCAAATAATTCTATGCCATTTAGTTGAATAAAAAATAAAATAGATGACATAAAATAGCAGGATAACAAAGAGGAGGAAAAAAATTACTGTGTAAAGTTTATAAATAATTCATAACAGGATGGAGCCCTTGAGATAAGAGGTCTGCTGAGTAAGGAAACCAATCTTACTATTAATATCACACACTTATGAGTTAAAAGTAAATGTTTTTTCTTTCATATCCTACTTGATCTCTCCCAGCTGTTAAGGCTTCAACTCTTTGTGTTGCCATGCACTGGGTAGTGCCACAAAGCAGTGTTGGTGCAGCCCTGCTAAGGGGCTTGGGGGTAGTGGGTGCCAGAGGAAATCTCACCGAGTGCAGAAAATACAGTGTCTCTGAATTGCCACATGCAATGCATCAGTTCTCTGACTGGAGCTTGGTTACATACACTTGGTCTTTGTTGCTCTTGTCTTTCCACCTCCGTTCTTACCAGCCTGGTAGAGGTGTCAGTAGATTAAAGGTCATGTTTCACATTAATGTATGTCCTCTAAAGTGATTGTTCAATTTAATCTTGGCATGCTTGTGGTATGAAAAGCACTTTTAGAAAATACCAGAGAAGCAGATACAAGATTGCTAAGTAGCAGGAAATCCCATTTGTTCAACCTCTTCATCCAGTGATTTTTTTTTTTCTTGCATTTTATGTTTTGCTATTCATGACTCAGTTTCGAGGTTTAGAAGTACTGTTCTTTTCCTTTACTTAGCAAGTGAGCATAACAAAACTCAGATGAGTTACTATATTGCAACACAAATTAGGTTTCCTTTACTCGTAGCAAAACGTGTTGCAATTTAATATTGAGTAAATGCTGAAGTCCAAAGACATCACAATAGATGAGCAGAGAATAACATACTCTTATAAGGCTGTGAATCTCAATGGTTAAAAAGATAGAAGCACAGAGAGAATTTAAACACCTCTGAGGAGGGTTTTGATAATTCATTAAAAACAAAGGACAGTACAGGAGGAGTGAGAACTGCAAATGAAGTTCTCAATTGTAAGCCAGATGAGAAGGACAACAAATATTCAAGCTGCCACCAAATATAAAGCTGAAAGTGTGATTTCAGTCATCTGGTAGACAGGAAAGCTCAAACCATGTATTATTTAATAAAAGCTAGTCATCCTGCAGCAGAATATAACAGAATGCAAAGAAGGCAGCTACCAGCCCAATGCAACAAGCCCTGACTCAGGAACAGGAACCCCCATGCACAGGGTATAGGCACACTTCTCTGCTGAGCACTTGTTCATAAGTGTCCGGCAGGAGGTAACAAGAGGGCAGCCAATATCACCTTCCTATCAACAGGGAGAATTATACCCCTCCCTCGTACTTGCAGCAGCAGGGCATTTTGTCAGTCCTCACATAATTCCTGTCATTAACATACCACAGGGTTGATTTAGCCACTTCTACATACCTCAAAGCTCTTGTTTTGTTTCTGTTTTAATCTGGTGAGACACTCAGCTGAATGCTGCCTCTTCTAACAGTGAAATGGATAAGTGTTTTGAAGATCTCCACGTGGGCATCCTTCCTCCTGAACCTGTGTCCATTCACAGGTAAAAAGAGGTGAAAAACTGGCAAAATTAAAAATAATTTGTGTCACTGTTGATGGGTTGTATTTTCAATGCTATTACTGAGCTTACTTGTCTATCCCTATCACCTCACTAATACTGTCCAGAATCAGAGAAAACTGTAATTGAAAACATTTTTGAGGGGCTTTTGCCCCTTTATATGAAACAGACCATATTACTATTAAATATTTTTCTCTTCTTCTAAGGCCACAATGATTGTTAAGGAAGTAATTAATTAGCAGGACTTACTATTGAAGGTCCAATAGATACTCATCAGAATGCTGTGTTGTTTTTATTATGGGTCATGTGCAAAAGCTGAATTCTTATATGCTTACACATCTGATAAATATTTTGTCTTTTTGCTGTTAGCATTTTCTTTACTGTCTCATTCTTTGAACAAATTCAAGGTTTCCTTTGCCAACGTTTCAGCAACATTAAACACTTACTAGATATCCACCTGGTGTTTTGACACCTCATGTGATTCATATGATTTTATACTGACTTAATCAAGGTCAAGTTTATGCAGATAATAAAAACTGCCTCTGATAACAGATTTTCTGACTGAGGGATTTTTGTCATTTGAATGTGCATAAAGACTGATAAGAACAATTTTCTTTTTCTACTTCTACCTTTATTTCCAATATGTTTGATTTAGAAAACATCTGAAACTGGCTTCTAAATTAGATATGGTTTGATTGTCCCAAACGTATCTTCACACCGAGTGCACACAGATGTCTTAGCCCCAGACAAGTCTAGTACACCATGGGGACACAACGGATGTACAAAGGTGCCTTCTTGGTACTCTGGGGAGACCAGATGTCAAAATTAACCTTCTAGAATCTAAGAGTCTGTGGATTTTTGTTTCTGCTTTTTTTTCAAGTACTCTCTACATTTTTTTTCAGTTTCTGTCCACCTATAGTTTTAATGGACCTATACTGACTTCTGCTTATGGCATGTATCATAATGCTTCTTTTTGTATGGATACTCTATATTCTCTTATGGAGAGTAAGATGTTATCACCAGCAGTAAGAAAAAGAGTTCAGAATAAAATAGCATATTAGTAATTCAGTTTCCATACTCATTTACTGCAATACAGCTGTCAGTGAAAGGCAATCAAAAGTTCATGCTATATGCTATGTTTGTAAATAGTGATGCTATCTCATTATTTTATGGCCTGTTTGCAATTAACCTCTTATTTTGAAGGTGATGAAAATGTTCAGTAAGAGCATACAACATTTCAAACATATTTCAAAGCATATCTTTGTCACTTCAATCATTCATGAGGGAAACAAATGCTTCCTTACTGATTTGTATGCAAGACAGTCATAAGTAATTTTTATCTTTAACATCATGGATTTGAAGAAAGGAATGAACTTTGTTAATAGATTAGTTCTGCATGATCGCTGTCTGAATTTTGATAGTTCCTGAGTCATGAAGGTAAGTAATGCAAGCAGTATACTGGTTGAGAGCTGTAAGGAGACTGTCCTGCCCTGGGGCTGCGTATGATAAAGAATGGCCAGAAGCTGCTTCTGAAATGAAGTCTCTGTTCTGTCACTCAGGCCCTTAGGGGAATATGCAGTACTCCAATTTAGTACCACTTTGACATTGTTTACACAAGCAATATAATGCAGAATTGCTCTTCTCTTTTATTTTCATCCTCACGTAAAGTTTGGTGACATAACCATTTCAAAATTGATACCCCAAGCAGTCTGTGCATTTAAAAGTTGGTCTTCGAGACCTTAACCAAGCACCTCATCTTCCCTCTGTAGACAAATGCAATGCTCCTGAGAGCAATTCACCTCATCCTCAGATGATGATTATGAGAGATGAAGCAAACTGTACCTCTGAGTCACTTGCTCTCCCAGAAACAAAGCTGGGAGTGATGAGTTGTGACTTGGACAAGGATCCTTTGACCTCTGGTATTGCCTGGCCTGTTTTTTCTCCCTTTCTTCAGTGGGACAACTTTTCTAAACTAATCATCTGGGTTCTCACCTACAGACAGCAGAAAGAGATGAGACTCTCAAGGGGATGATTCATCCTCTTCAATGATAAGTATTTGACACAGGTGGGTGTTAGTCAAAGTAGAAAATGTACTGTAAATTTGCGTCTCTTTGCATTGTTCACTATTTAAACAGTCTCTTAGTAGAAGAGCTTCTTACATGATTTTTGCTTTAGAGAAGAGTCTCCTGATAGAGAATGAGATCTCCTGGATGGTAGTCTGAGCATTGCTTCAGTGCAGACCATGTAACTGGGGGAATGCCTGAAGGAGAGGAAGCCCCTTGGGAAAGTAATTTGGGAAAGTAAGAGAGTATGGTGAGAGGCAGTGATTACTGAAGCAAATAAAAAGGGATATTTAGGAGTAAAAGAAGGGAGAGTGAAATGAAATAGAAAGGACAATAAAGACCACAAAAGATGTGGTAAGAAAAAGGTAAGAAATACAGATGATGCCATGGAAAATGGATGGTTAATATGGGATAAAACTGGAAAGCAAAAAGAGTCTGCAAAACAGATTTGCAAGAAGTTATTTACAAAATAAAAGTAAAGAAAAAAGTTGCTGTCAAAGAAATAAACTAGGTGTTGTTTTGTTCCTTCCAATTCAGGATAAGCTCCTGACAGATGGGAAAAATAGTTGGCAAAGATGCCTGATTGGTATTTCCAGACCATAAACAAGTGAATTCTATACTGCTAGAACCAGAAGTAAAGAAAATTGCATTTATCTGTGCCTACTCTGTGAAACCCGTCATTGTGTCCTAAGTATTTGGCTGTGCGGGATTGTTCATCTTGGCTATAAACCTTGGCTCTCAAACTAGAATATGTCAGGAGTGTGAATAGCAAAGAAGAGGAGCATCAATAGACACAAGATTTCAATGTAACAAAATTCAAGTCTCCTTCTAATGGCTATTTTCACATAAATGGGAGAAAACAAAACAAACAAAAAAACATCTAAGCCTCCATGTTCCACTGGAAAAAAAAAAATCATATTCAGAATAAAGCATTTTTAATTAACTTTGATGAACATATGGAAATACTGTGAAAGAAACCAATCAAAAAGATCCCCTCCACCTCCAGGGTTTTGGTAGCAGTTTCTATTTTACTCAGTAAAGAGTAGATCAGTTACTCCTTTGGGACTCACTTATAATGGGAAGAAGCATCAGTTTTTCAGTTTTTATGCACCAATTTCCATCTATTGCTTCCAGAGATGTACCTGGAAAGAAAATTGGAAGATGTGGCAGGTGTGTTTCCAGTAATTAAGAGAAATTCATCCTCTCCATTTCTAGCAGTATGAGAAGGAAGAAAGGAAAAAAAAAAAGTCCTAAATGCTGACAAATAACAGAATGGAAATTCTGGTCTCAGTTGTGCATAGGAAAGATTCTGGGACTTCCATGGACCTGTTTTGCAGATTTCACCTAAGCAACTTTGTCAGTAACATGATGATCCTCTGGACAGGATTAATTTCTAGACTACAGAATCTGACCTGAGATGACTCTATGTGGGCTGTGTAACTTACTGTGAAGTCTGTGGAAGTTTGATCAACTTGGGAGGGACTCAGCTGGCCAACAGTCTGCTTCAGAGCCAGAAGAATTTTTCTTGTATTGAGTGGATCTCTGTTCACTGAAGAGGCAGTTCAGCCCCCCAGTGTGCCTTTAAATGCCTATTCTTGGAGTTGGATGAGTTAATTCTATACTGAATCTTACTCTCTTAGGCTGTGCTGTTCTCCTCACACAAATAGTAAAAACTACCTTTTCCTTTTCTTCATTACTGACGTTTGTTTTTTTTTTTTTTTTTTTTTTTACTGGAAGGGTTTGCTTTCTTGGATGGTAATAAACATACAAAGCTACAGCAATGTGAGTTCACAGTGCACCAGCTGTGAGGCATTAAACGCACATGGACACCAAATTTTACTTCACTGTATGATGGAATAAAATGTAGCTCAGTGAGACACATGAATGCATTCTGTGAAAGGCAAATTAGGAATGTGTACCTGCAACCAGTTTACTTAATGTGAGCACGTCACTTGTCCTAGCTCTTACAATTTCAATGAAGGTCTTCTGAACCAAATATTTTAAGATGCCTCCCTGATTGGTACCAAGAAAGAGAAGTAACAGTCCTCCAGAGAAAGACCTAACTGTACCTGGTTGCTTTTCTTTTACTCACAGGACTTAAGTTGGTGAGTACATACCCCAGCATTCACTTTAGGAACAGCAAAATGAGAAAACTGCAGACCTACAGTGTATCTATTGCATAAGGTAGCCCAGAGCTGCATCATAACTTGATTAAACTAATTATCCCTAAGGCATTTCTTCCTATATGTTGACAGTGTTCTTGATGTAACAAGACTGCACATCTGACTACTGCTCTTGCATTCAATTATAATACAAACAAAGCATAACAATCTGACAACTGACCATAGGAGATTAGTGGAGCAGACATTTTTGAGCTCTTGCTCATGTCAGAAGGTAGATGAAAGAAGCTGCATTCTTTTCTCGGTATTAAAAGAAAATCTCTTAATGTCCCTAAATTTTTGTAAGCCATTTTTCCATGTAAGATTCAGCTACAGTTAGCAACGCTCATAAATCTGAGAAAAAGCCTCCTTAACTACAAATCAGAAATGCTACATGAGCAGCATTAAATTCCTTCAGTGTTCTGTTAAAATGTTGAGAAAAGTAAAAATTTCTTACCTTTTTATTCCAGAACGGCAGCTGAGCTTTCTTCTCACATGGCCTGTTTTGATGTCAAAACCTGAGCACTGAAGTCTGACAGTGACTCTGGGCCAAAACTGATTCATGAACTGGTAGAGACTCAAGAATATCCCTGTTTTTCTTATTTGAATTCTTTGTTTACTGTTGGTTGGGAATTCTTTGTACTGTTTCTCTTACACTTCTGGTACAATACATTTTCTCTTTTAAGATTGTATGTCATTCCCTAAGGAGAGTACTTAACTGAAAATTGAGATCCTTTCTTTGTGTATGTGATAGTACATTATATGCATACATGAACAAATTCCTTCCCCTACAGATAAGAGAATTAAGCCCCCTTAAGGCTTCATCAGCTCAGAGAGAGATGTAACTGTTGTCTTTGTAGGTGACTTCCATTCACACTTTCTATTTAGCCTAGCTGTTTATTGACTAAAAGTCCCTTGTTTCCAAGGAGGCTAGTACGTGCATAACCATGGCTGATTACATCAAGTAGTGCACGTAGATTTTCAGATTACTTTTCATTTCAAATAGAACCTGTAAGTTGCTGTAATGTTAATAGTAGTAAGACTTTTCAGAGGGATCTAGATGAGCAGGATCGCTGGGCTGAAGTGAATGAGATGAGGTCAGGTCCTGCACTTTGGCCACAACAACCCCATGCAGTGTTATAGGCTTGGGGACAAGTGGATGGATGATCGTTAAGGGGAAAGGGACCTGGGGATGTTAGTTGATGCTCGGCTGAATGAGCT
The DNA here is from genome assembly GCA_035772895.1 of Perdix hodgsoniae. Lineage (NCBI taxonomy): Eukaryota > Metazoa > Chordata > Aves > Galliformes > Phasianidae > Perdix > Perdix hodgsoniae. Next base: position 27,583,093 of record JAPSGF010000004.1, read on the forward strand.
GACAGTGTGCCTCAGTGGTCACTGTCATCCAGAGGGCCAATGGCATCCTGGACTACATTAGAAATAGTGTGGCCAGCAGGAGCAGGGAGGTAATCATCCCCCTGTACTCAGCACTTGTGAGGCTACACCTTGAGTACTGTGTTCAGCTTTGGGCCCCTCACTACAGGAAATACATTGAGGCCCTGCAGCGTGTCCAGAGAAGGACAACAAAACTGGTGAGGGGTCTGGAGCACAAGTCTTAAGAGAAGCAGCTGAGGGAGCTGGGACTGTTTAGTCTGGAGAAGAGGAGGCTCAGGGGAGACCTTACTGCACTCCACAACTTCCTGAAGGGAGGCTGTGGTGAAGAGGGGTTTGGCCTCTTCTCCCAGGCAACAAACAGGACCCGGGGAAATGGCCGCAAGTTGCAAGAGGAGGTTTAGGTTAGACTTAAGGAAGAACTTTTTCTCTCAGACAGTGGTCAGGCACTGGAATGGCCTGCCAAGGGAGGTGATGGAGTCGCCGTCCCTGGCAGTGTTCAAGAGGCGTCTGGATGAGGAGCTGCGAGATCTGGTTTAGTAGCTTGTGATAGTAATGGTAATGAGAAGACAGTTGGATTAGATGATCTTATAGGTTGTTTCCAACCTTGTGATTCTATGATTCCATGATTCTATGATTCTATGATTCTAAGACTGCAGGGGCTTCTTGTAGAAGATGTTAGGTCTAATAAAGGGGGATGCTCATATACAAAATTGACTTGCAAGAACATCTGAATCCAGCATCACATGGCTAGGACTTGTCTGAGAAAATCACTCTTTATGTATATAGTTAATTTCAATGCTATTGCACATTGGATCAGTACACTGGGATTAGACTCTTCAAACAAGAAGCTTGCTAGCAAATTATAATTTAAAGAATGTAAGCAGTTCTAAAAGACGGATTTAATTATGACTGGTTTCTGACTCTTTTGTACATATATCTTATCTCCTAAAACAAACAAACAAAAAAAACCAAACAACCCAACATGTTAGATACATTAGATCAATTACTATCCATTCCTAAAGGATTTTGTTGTTGTTATTTAAAACTCCAAATGTAGCAGAAAATAAATCTGCATTCTGGAAATTATGATACAGAACCAAATACACACATGGTTTATGTTTCAAATGACTTGTGCCTTACTGATATGTCCTCTGTAAATATTAAAGATATACGTCAGAAAACACAGGAATACCAAGAAGATCCAGCATAATATACATTAAAATGAAAGAAGAACAATACATTATTTTAAAAGTGAATTAGCCCTGCTTATATGTCACCTGAAGATCTCTGAGCATATCCAGAAATATCTTTAGAAAGATGTGTTTGTTTTTTTTTTAATCCTCATTTTCTACTCTGCACTGTTCTATCAAATTCATTCATGACTATACTTTTTAGTTCTGAACATGTATTGATTAGCAATTTTTGTGGAAAATATCCACAAGGTTTGCTAAATAAACTTTTTTTTTTTTTGCTGTTGAGTTCTTTGTTGAAAACCTCTAAATTGATTTTGCTATCTTTCCTTAATAAACTGTTGTGATTAGTTCTCACTTCTTTCAATATGAACTATATGACATGCTAAAATTGTTGTATTAAATTCCTTCCTCCTCCAAAATAGCGTTAGATCCAGTTCTGAACTAAAATATCTCCTTGGGTGAATGGAAGGTTATAAAGATATCTTACTGTTATATTTCAAGTACTACCTATATTCTCTGCAATATGAGGGAGGAATATGGCTGTATGTTTCAGTCACAGAATATTAATTTGAAATACTCCGATTTACTCCTTAGATCAATATTACCATAGCATACATATTTTAATCTATATGCAAAGTTAATAGTATCATTTGAAAAGCAATACAGGCACAACTTATTCTTAGGCAAGTCTTGAATGTTAGATATTTTATTACAGCTACAAAAATAATTGACTATAAGCTTTCCTCAGGTTCTCCTGTTTGTCTCATTCCCTCCATCTTAAGAGCAAATTGTGAAATGCTGTAGCTCCTTTTAACTAACCATCAAAAGTGTTTTCATACCCTTGTTGATTTCAAGCAGTGAAATTCAGTGCAAACAATCCAATTGAATTATAAGTTGGATGTATCAAAACACTTCATGATAAGAAAAATGCAATAGAACAAATCAATTTTTCATGCACATGACCTTTCATCTTGATTTTTTTCCTTTCCTTTGAGCATTAACAGGGAGGTGAAAGGGTCATCAGCTTAGTTATTACAGATAACAAAAATTCGCATTTCAGAAGGGGACATTTCCTGCCCTGTGCTAGTAATCATTGTAATTGATTTAAATGTTCGAAATGTCTGAGAACATTCATAGATTTGTTCTGCATGATAATGCTGATTAAAACTGGATCAGTTAGCCATAAGCCCCAAAGGTCTTGGGAAGGTGTGTTATCTTAGGAATTAATTGTTCACGTATTTTAAGGAAGTGATAACCCCACCGAATCTAGGATTTCAACACAGACTATAAAACAATATTCATTAGTACATTTCTACAGATTGAAGTTTCCTCAGCATGCCACAAGAATCACTGTACTCTCATAGTGAAAAATTTGCAGGATGTTTCAGTGTTCTTCTCTGAAAATTGATCAAGTCTTGAAAGCATCAAATGCTTCTGATAATAACACTCTTCCAACTTCATCCATTGGTGTCAGAGGCGTATATAGTTTATGCAAGCTGCAAGTGTAAATAGGGTTTTCAGTTTTTACAGTGGACCCTCACTTCACGGGGCAATCACAAGAAGTTGAAAGTCAAACTGTCTGCTGCTCAATCCAGCAAAATAATACCCGTTTCCTACAGAAAAAAAGAAAAAAAAAAAAAAAAAGGATGGGAAAATAAAAAAAAATATTAAGAAACTAAAGGTCAAAGCTGAACAGGCTGCAGCTTGAACTCCAGTTCCTCCTAGAGCAGGTCACATAGAAGAGCAAAGAAACCAAGATGTGCAGAAGTCATCTGTACTCCCAGAATTTAGCTCTTGGCAAGAGAAAATGCTTCTACATAAGTTCTACTATATATGTATATATGGTAGCAAGTAGAGAAGTCTTGATGCCACTGAAATCCAAAAGATTAAACTTAGTAAACTTCATCATATTGTTATTAATAATATAATTTTATAATTCTATAATTATAAATTTAATATTCAATTTCAGCACTGTCAAGGCAGAAATTTGTTGAGAGTTTCTGAGAGATAGCTCAGGAAAGACTGGCTGCAAACTGATGCTTGGGGAGAGGAACAGAAAAGATTAGTATTGTACCATCTAGTAAGCAGAAGGCTGACAAATATGGAAACAAACTGCTGGAGTTAATCAATTTATTTATATTTTTTATTAGTCATTGAGATCAATTTGTGATTTCTGTTTAGGGAACATTAATTTCAACATAAATATTTCTCTATATTTGTGCTGAATAACTTAAATGCTATAGTAAGGATTTTCCTTTTTGAATTTATGAATATTGTTAGGTCTCGGTCTGTTCTCTGTTGAAACAATAAAAATATTAAATACATAGAAATCCGTTAAGCCATAAGTTTATACAGAAATAGATTAAACTGATGGTGGAATTTTGATGCCTAATGTAATCTGTAGAGATTAAATGCCTGTGCTCTCTTTTTAGAATCATGTAATTTCTAGGCTGGTTATAAACATCTGCTATTTGTATGCCTCTGGTGCCTGTTTCTCAGGTGTTAAAAGTTAGTGGATTCAGGGGCAGCAGGTTTGGTTTTATATGATAATTCTTATGTTTTTCAGAATCACTGATAGAAACTTCTACTTATTCAGATAAGTAAATTTGTAAAACCCAGTAAACAAGCCTAGAAAGATTCTAATTAGCAGAACTAGCCCATAAATTATTTGCTCTTTCAGTAGTTGCCTATCTCACTTTCTGATTGGAGAACTTGCGGTTTATCCTTGAGATTTGGTCTTGTCTATCATTTCCTGTCAAATATATTTTCTTGTGGAACAACTTTTAAACATTGTGGATGATTTTTAGTGTTTAAGATCCTCCAAGATATCTCAGCAAAGCCCTCTAGATTTTATTCTGGGGTTTGTTTAAGCTGCCCTGCTGCCTGCAGTCCTAATTAAAAAATGTATTGCATCTCAAAATGTTATTCAGAGTGCTCTCAAGAGAAGACTCTTCTCTTCTAAGCGTTTATGAAGGAATGATTAGAACAATAACAATATCCATGAAAGTTTGAAGTAGTTAAAACATCTCTGCAGAGGATTAAGAAAATTTTCAAAACTCAAATTCTCAAAACATGGGGCCCAATACATGGCAATAGGGGTTATTTAAAAATAGAAAGGCAACTTTTCATGTCTGCACAAACTTTCCTGCATGAAACAGTTATAAGTTTGGAGTGTTTATCAGCCACGTTAAACTAAGGCACAGACAACTCCCTGTTTTACCTTTACCCCCGGGCAGACTTCTGCTGAGGTACAGCAGTGGTTTGTACTGCATGGTCCCTTCTGTAAAACATGTACACACATTCATCTTTTAAATACTTCAGTTCCCTTGCTGCTACCTTGCTGTTAATTCAGCAAGTCCCCTGTAGAGTTTAAAGAAAGGATATCTGTAGGTTACGTCCTCACCCATCTGTGAAGTAGGTATCAGTGTAAATAACACTTTCCCCATAATTGAGTTTGCTGGTAGTATCCTACTTGAATGAATGAAGTTCTTAAAGAATAAGCTGAATAAACATCACACACTATTATCTGAGATGTAGTCAGTCCTGATTTGGTGTGGAGAATATAGAATCTGTCAGCATCTCTAATTCACTGCCATCTCTGTTTTACTGTCTATGAGAGACATATGATAGATGGATATATGCCTTAGCTGTACTCTGTTCTGTATACTGCATTATATTGTTGCTTTATAATTTCTGAGCCTACCAAACACCCATGCTACATAGTTCTCATTTCCTGAGAAATTTCCATACCTGTTCTATGTGCCAGACCTTGACACAATAAGCTGAACACTGAAGAAGTGAAACAACAAAATCCTCTGTGCAATAACTAGAGAATTCCTGAGAGTTTTCTGGCAGCTGCACATTAATTTTGTGATGACCTGTGGCTCTGAGATCCAGTGGTCACCAAGAACATACAGGAATAGACTGGTCATCTTTACGATTTGTAATCTGTAGTAAATAAAGCTCCCTCTCATCACTGACAAATCCAGCAGAAGGAAGCTCAGGTCATACTACAGATATATACTTCTCTGATGACGCACACAAAAAAAGCTCTCCATTGCTTTATTCACAAACATGCTGTCAGATTTGGGAGCAGAGTGACTGGAACAGGTTGCCTACTGATGTGGTTGATGCCCCATCCCTGATAATGTTCAAGATGAGGCTGAATAAGGCCTTGGGCAACCTGATCTAGCTGGGGTGTCCCTGTCCATTGCAGGGGAGTTGGACTAGATGGCCCTCAGATGTCCCTTCCAACTCTAAGGATTCTATGATTCTGTGATTATCATCATCATCTACAATAACTGTAAGTCTTACTGTATAGCATGAAACTATGTAGTATAAAATAAACCTGTCAATGTGCTAACTTAGCAGTTTGGGAGAGAAAGTATAGAAAAATTTGCTTTGTGTTTCCTGCTGCCTTTGCAGATACTCTGTCCCTGCATATTATTATCTGCATAATTTGCATCTCTGTATCTTGTACCTGATACCAGCATGAAGCTGGAAAAATGACATAGAGCAGCAAGGAAAGAAGCATTGAAGTATCCAGTTCTAAAGGCTATCAACAACCTTGGGTAGGTTAGGCCAGCTGACTCCAAGAGGTCCCTTTCATTCCAAACCATTTCCTGAATCTGTGATTAAATGTCATATAAGTCAACATCCATAACTTATCAGAATTCTAAATCATTAGCCAGCTGTGAAAAGTTATGAGAACACAGCCCTACAGAGTTGAAAAAAAGAAGTAGCCCTGTTTACATCGGTTTTTTTTTTTTTTTTTTTTTTTTTTTTTGCATCTTTGTTCTACCTCAGTAGTCACTTCAAATTTTCCAGCAAGATGAATGGCTGAGTTGCACCGGAGTCAGTGAAAATTATTTGTCTTTCTCTATTAATTATAGCTTTTTTTTTTTTCTTCAGTTTAAAGCTATGATTAACAAATAACTAGTCACCTATATCTGTAGATCGGGTTGTTTCCCTAAATGCTATTGCTGTGATTGAACCCTGCAGGTGGCTGAGCACCACACAGACGTTCACTCACTCTCCCTCTTCCCAGTGGAAGAGGGAGAGAATTGGGGAAAAAAAAGTAGAACTCATGGGTTGAGATAAAACTGTTTACTAAGACAGAGAAAGGAAAAAGGAAAATACTTATGACAGTGTATGTATATAAATGTATATAACAGTGATGCACAAAGAATTTGCTCACCACCCCACCAATCAATGCCCAGGAAGACCTGAAGCAGTGCGAGAGAGAGATGCACTCCCAACAACTTCAAAACTCCTTTCACTTGATGTCGTACAGTATGGAATATCCATCTGGCCAATCTAAGTCAGCTGTGCTAATTCTGTTCCCTCCCAGCGTCTTGAGTCCTTTCCCAAGAATGGCCTTGGCTCTGTACAACCTTGCTTACCAAAACTATAAACACAGGTGTGTTATCAACATTGTCTTTCTCCTAGAACCAAGCCATGGCATCATAACAGAGACTCTGAAGAAAATAATTCCATCCAGCTGAAACTAAGACAGCTGTGTATCAATTATTAAAGTATACTGGATTCTATAAACTGGAGAAAAAAAAATAATGGCCCATAACAGAATTTGCATTCCTATGGAGAAAGAAATAATAAAGTATTTGTTTTTCATAATCCCTACTTTGTCTATGACTTTCCAAAATACTCATGGTTGTTAAGAGAAGAGCGTAATTTAATTAATACCATCTGTCCAAAGCACAATCTTCCTGCAATAAAAGCGTGCAGTATCTTCACCATGTAGATATATTGCTGTGCCCTGTGTGTTATTGCAGGTCCGTAACCACCAAGGAGCAGTAAGTCTCTACAGGGACTGTGCTTTGGAGAGGCTTATCACACATAAAAACAGTTCAGTTAAAATACTGTTGCAAATAAATAAAAAGTACAAGTTACAGTGAGAAATCTTGGGTAATTCAAGTGTCAGGCCTCATAACAATCTGCATAAAACTTTAACTTTCGATCAAGAAACATTTTTTCAAGGAACATTATCTTTTCTTCTTCTCTCTTTTGTGTGTGTGACTTTGCTGTGACTGTCATAAAGGCAAAAAGGCAGTATTTTTACACAGGTGTGTGCTACAACAGAAGGGACAGTTTAAGTCCCAGACAATAAACCAGAGTGTGCCTGAAGGAGGTGAAGAGTATTTGCAGTGTAATGTTACTTCAAAATATGAATTAAATCAGTCTGTGATAATATACCAGCTTTCTCTGTTCAGAAATATTACATGAGGATGGAGTCTATCTTAGACGGAAAGTTGAAACTGCAACGCCCTTTAGCAGCACTGTCTTTTTTCACTCTTGCTTCTCACAGATAGAAGTCAAAAATCATCTTCCATTTCTTCCATTACAATTATAAAATACAATTCTTTTCTGTAAAAACTTTCCTGAAGGAATACAAAGCACTCCTTCAAATGCTGGACAATGAAAATGAGGATAAAGAGGTAGAAGGAGTATAGCAGTACCTGATACAAAGCTTCAAATGGAAGTAAGGAAGATTAAGCAAGTTGATAGCACCACTCAGTATTTTTCAAACTATTAGGATGTATCAGCAAATCTGAGCATATATTTTCATTTGAAAATGTTCCTTTTTTTTTTTCTCTGCTCCTTTGTATTTTATCATAGACTTTCATTGCTGCTATAGCTTGCAGTAGACAGCCCTTGTGCACTAACTTTTTCTATGATATGATTTGAAAACATAAGTAGCTAACATAGAAGTTAATTTTTCCACTTCATTGCCATTAATATCTAGACTCTAATGGACTTAGAATGACGTAGATTGTCTAAATCATAGAATCATTAAAGTTGGAAGAGACCACTAAGATCATCTAGCCATCAACCCATCCCCACCATGCCCACTAACTTCAATGCCACATCTACCCTTTCTCTAGACTTCTAATATACTCTGAGGTTGAAATGGGAAAGGCAGCAGCTGCTTCTGATGACATTCATTGCAGCTCTGACAGATGGTGATGAACAATGTGAAATCAGTGTTTCCCAAAAACATTTCATAATTGTGGATATTTGCTGCCTGATTTGTCACCATCACTCCAGTAAAAACATGTAGATTTATTCTACAATATTTCAGTTTGCCTTTGTGGAATGTAATTCATTAGATTCTTTCTTTCTGTAGTCTTTCAGAAGCTGATCTCTCCAGCATAGATTGGAGATAAGTGATAGTGGTATTGTTCTTACAGATAAGCACAGGATACAGAAACAAAGAATAAATTTATTTAAAAAGCAGCAACAACAAAAACTAGCTGTGCCAACAGAATTTTGCTGCCACGTCGAGGGATTTATGAAATTGTACTTGCTTCCTTGTTTCTTTCACTTTGGCTGTCTCACTCGCCCCATCTGATGCCACCCTGTGTATTTCACTGAGTGTCAGTGAAAATACATCCTTCAGGGATGTTTCTAATGCTCCCAGCATTGCAAGGCAGAAAATTTTTTCCAGCATTCCTGAAATGTGATCTGAGGTGTCAAAACCAATCACCTGCCAAGGGCATTGAAGCACACAGCACACCTTCTTACCAAGCATTTTGTCTGTGCTCAATATGGTAAAAATAGGTTGACTTTTTGTACATATATGAATATAAGAAATAATTACATTGCCCAACATATAAATTTTAAAAAATACATAATGAATATATATTTAACCTGATCCTTAAATTTTGGTCTTTTGAAAGTGAAATAAAGAGTTTAAAATATGCCCTGCAGGATGATCTCTCCCGTTCTTGGCACAGCTACTATAATAAAAAGCAGGGTACTTTGCTATATATAATAATGCTTTTATATATATAATAACAATATAAATATAAAATATAATATATATATAATATAATATAAACATAATAATATAAATATAAAAATAATAATTTATATATAATAATAATAATAATAATAAAATATATAATAATGCTTTTGTTTGTTTTGTGTTTTTTTTTTTTTTTTGGTCCACTAAAGCTTGGATTTTGCTTAGATGCTGATGACAACAAGGTGCTGGAACACAACAGTTGGGAGCATTAGGTTGGGGAAATAGGAGATAATATTTTGAAGATATTATTTCCACATTATTATATGCAGCTATTTTGGAGTTTCTTACATTATAAACAGATACTGAAATATTGACTGTGTTTCAAACAGTTATTCAGGACCTCTGAAACTCGTACTGCAGCAAGACCTTGAAGCAGCACTATCTATTTAGCTTACCAAAGAAATATTTATGAAGGGAGTCAATAGTTATCTGCACTTGGTGGTACGGTGGTAAAGAGCTCTTTCATCTTACAGCTGTAAGATCTATACATGTTATAATGAATGCTCTGGTGATGAGTGTTTGCTGGATAAATTCATCTTGAAATTAAGGTTCAGGTGTCAGGCAGGTTCAGGTTCAGGTCTAAAGGCAGATAGTTGTTGCAACAGCTCTGTGAGAGGCACAATGGAATTGCTGGGTCTAAACAATTCTTAAGTTGAGATTTATCTTTGAAGTATAAAAGATATAGCCCAGGCAAATGGGGCAGAAGAATTTTTTCAACTAAATTACGTGGTCTGCATTGGGAAGGATGTTGAACGGGAGGATATTATCTGTCCTTTCTGGAACTAAAATATATGAACCTAGTACTGGAATATTTAAGGGGCTGGTTTTGACATAAATGACAGATCTTTAACAGAGCTGACAGGATAAAATGTCTTTTAAGTAAGTGTAAATGTTATTTATGAACACTTAAAAGGCACTCTAAACTGTTAAGAGTTCTGTGCAAAGGCCTTGTTACAGTGAAAACATATGCATTTTCTTTGGAAACAAAAAGGACATCATGACCATTTTACGTGACTTACAGCAGAGCCCACGCCGTACAACTTCATACAGTGTTTCCCACAGCAAGCCAAAAAGTGCGTGCTTGACTTTTTAGAAAAGGAATTGTGTTTTATGTCTTCAGATCAGCTTCTTGATTCCCTCTGCTTAAATCCAGCACAACTCTAAATTTATTTTTTAAAAAGAAGCCTGTTAGGTGAAGAGTGGAAAAAAATTAAGTCTATTTGACATTCAGCTACTGAGCTCTGACTTTATCTGGAGAATTTTGAAGAAACTGGGAGTAAAAGTAGGTGATCTACTTTTTAGACAGGGACTGAAAAAATCCAAAGGATATTGGCAGAGCTAAGATATTCAAGTTGCATTTTGCCTTCTGTTTGGACTAAAGCAATGCATGCACTTTCAGTTATAGCTGAAGAGTGAAGAAGTTTGGCTCATGCCTATGGATCACAATTATACTAAGCAAATTTTTATGCAAGATATAATATAGATTGTGTGCTATTAGAATTAATAGGAGCCCTGAGGCACAGTGGCTTTGCATACTCATTCTCATCTTTTCCTTATTACTGTCCTTTTAGTTGTGAAGGCAGCCTGGGAGCTGGTACCCTTCAACCATTTGAGAATGCATATTTAAGAGCACCTTTTTATTTCCAATCTAATGCATAACTGATGTTTGTTTGGCCTCATCCTGCTAGCTTCATATTAATAGCAAGATATTTTTTTGACAAGCAGCAAATATAGCAAACTGGATTTTCTGGTACAATCTTTTGTATATAGTGCATTCTTTTAACATTCTGTGGGCTCCTGTGCCCTGGACACAGAAAGGATCTCTCCTGAAAACAGTGCAATATGGACCACTTCCTTTTTGCAGGAAGAATTTAGCATTAGCACACAATTGGTGAAGAGATTCCTTAGAAAAAGGCAAGTCATTTCATCACAAAATTGCCAGTGTAGTAGAAAGAGATCAGAGTTGATCACCCAAAGTTGTTTTGTTGTTGTCAGTTGGCTGGTTTGGGGCTTCTTTTTTTTTTTTTTTTTTTTTTTTGTGGTGATGGTGGTCTTTTGCGGTTGGTGGTCATTTGTTTAAATTTATTATTTTTATTATTATTATTTTGTAAATATATTAAGCTCTGTAGGTTATTTGTATTACTTTAGCTAGGCTTGTTATATTTCTTTACACTTTTACTTATTTCAGTCTCTTTTACGTTCTCATTTATTGTATACTGCAAGAATACCTCTTAAAGGAAAGAAAAATTTCAGTGTTTCATTTTGCTACATTCAGAGGATGACAACAGCAAAAAAAAAAAAAAAAAAAGAGAGAGAGAGAAAAACAAAATGACTAAACCATCTTTTTCAGTGCAAGGGGAATAACTACACAGTATTGCATATCCTAACTTGCTGTGGTTTCAGTGAAGAGAACTCACAGCATTCCTTAGAACTAGGTTAGAAACTTGTTGATGTTTTTAGTGTCATTTTCCCATTTGGACCCTGTTGTTATTCAGATTAATCACTAGCTCTGCTTTTTCACATTTATTTTCATACAATAATTTGAGTTGGAAGAAACCTCTAAGATCATGTAGTTCCAAGCCCCCTGCTATAGGCAGGGAAACTTCCCTCTAGACCAAGTTGCTCAAAGCCCCATCCAGCCTGGCCTTGAGTGCCTCCATGGAGGGCGCATCCACAGCCTCTCTGAATAACCCATTCCAGTGTCTCACCACCCTCACAGTAAGGAATTTCTTCCTACTATCTAGTCTAAATCTACTTTCTTCATGTTTAAAACCATTTCCCCTTGTCCTGTTGCTATATGCCCTTACAGTAATCCTTCCCCAGCTTTCCTGTAGACCCCTTTCAGGTACTTTTACAGAATCTCGTTCTCAAAATCCCTTCCATTCCATTTGAACAAGCTTTTCCTCCAGTGTTTTTCTGTACATGGGATCAAAATTAGAGCTATTCTTGCTCTTCTTTTCAAAAAAATACAGCAATGTTTTTTAAATAGATGAGTCAAAGCTTCAGGTATCTTTAGTTCATCTCCCATAGACAGGCGGAAGAGTCTTCCAGAATACAATTAAGTTAACAAAACTATTCTCTGCCGTTTTGTGTTAAATAGTTGCTATATTTTAAAAGTTGAATTTAGCTGTAATGTTAATTATTATTATTTATAATTATTGTTATATATAATTATATTACTAGTAATTATTTCATAACTATTATTTATTTATAATTTTTCCTTTTCTGCCCTCCAAAAGATGTATACAAAAGTGCAAATTTATACCATCTGTAGGTATCTGATTTTGGATTTTCAGCTTTTCTGTTTTAAAGGACAGTAGTAATTAGAGGACCATTATATCACACTTTTTTGCCTTACTCTTAAGCATGCTACAACTGCCTTAAAACATGATCAGCTATAGGATTATATTCTGTCCCAGTACAGAGGGGAACCACTTCACATCCTAAATGTAGTGACTATGTAACAGCTGGATCCAGCTCTAAGAAATAAATCTGATGCCATTAAATAGACTTATTGAGATTTCTCAATACCATTTTTTGCCAGACCATCTGGCATAGGCCCATACACTTGAAGAGAAATTCTGTAACATGATTTACTTCTCAAATATCACTTTCAAGGAAGAAAAAAAGAATTTAGACAGTCTTTTTATATATTTTATTGTAGTTCACTTATTTTAATCACAGCTACTTACTTTCTGTAAATGCCTTATCTCTGCCACTGGCTTCTAAGCCATAAACATTTTTTGTAGAAGGAACTATCTTGACCTGGTATCTAAAAAAGAAATACATGAAAGAGTCTTGTGACTGGGAATGCAGGACTCCATGGAAGTTTGTTTTCTGAAGCGAAATAATAAAATCTATAACAGCAGTAATGTCTTTTTGGCATCCACCAGTTGCATCCTTGAAGCTGAAGAAGGTTCAGATTTGTTGAGGGAAATGTTTTGGCTACAAATCTCATGACTTTTCCCATCACAACTGATGAATGCTAGAAATTAAGATCAAGTGAAAGGAAAGTAACTCCTGGGAGCAGTACCTTTGCACATTGCTCTGCTACAACAGGGAAATAGTTATCTGTGCTTATGAGGATCAAGTGGAAAGGAAGCATTTTACCTTTGCAATGTTACTATCTAGAAGAAGAAGCTTTTGCTGTGAAAGTCTGCAAGGCTCTCTGTGAATACCATCTTTAGTGATACCATCATGGTAAATAATGAAGGGTGAAGGGAAAATAGCGCTTGAGTGATTATGAAAATGTCACTGAAGAACACAGTGGAATGAGTTCTCATCTAAACTGAAACTTTCAATTTTTAATATGTTAGTAATTATCTTGTTTGTTTGCTTGTTTAATATCTAGAGTACTTCACCTAAATGCTTTTCTGTTTGTGTAGTCAGTATATTAATGTTACATGCTTTGAAACTACCTTTCTATACCATCTGTTGAAAGAGTAGATAGATATAAAGATAGAAATGATCATAAAGAACATGTTGCACAAAGCTAGAAAATCTCAAATGATAGGGATTACTGATAGGATTTTGAAGCTTAGCCAAATAGTACCTGAATTGTATTTATGGATTGATGCACACACAGGATACTTCATGTTGGAAAACTCAGTAAACCTCTCTGAATGTTCCTGAGTATCTAAATGAACCTTAATGAAGTACTTTATGAAGTTATGGGGCTTTTTTGGGGAATGAAATCCTTTGTAGGAGAGAAAACAGCGAGGTACTTCTCAGCAGACTATCATGAACTTTCCTGGAACGTGAATAACCTGGAAGTCTTGAATAAACACAATGAAAGAAAAGCCCTGTCAGGCACTGGGACACTTTTTGTACTGCTTCTTCCTAGTGTTCCAGACACCTAAAACACTGCATCAGTCTCTAATAAGCTGCACACTAGAAAGAGGCTCAGAGCTCTTTGCAGAAGTTCTTCTTCCTTTCTTGTCTCACACAATCTGCTCTGTGGATTTTAAGTCCAACCATGGAAAACTCTCTGTCATTTTTGTCTGAATGGTGTGACTTGCTGGATGTTATTTAGTATAGCATTTCATATGCACATGTGCCATACAAGCAACCAGCAAAAGTGAAAAATTGCGTTAACAATTAGGAAGGTAATGGTTGAGTATTATAAAGAAACGATGGAGTTGTTTTGGTTAAGAACACTTCTTCAAAGATGCAAGAAAAATTGTTTTTAATGTTATGACTAAAATCTAATGTCAGTTGCTAGGATTTTTTAATTAATCAGCCAGCCACTGATGGCGGTGCTCAAAGTCTACATTATGCCTGGATTAAGTTCATGAGAAGGATTCCCATGTTTAATAGAGTTACTTGTTCGGAGTGATTGTCATATCATAGTGACTTATACCTTGTAAATTACATTCGTATTCATTATTACTATGACATTTTAAGTGTGCTTGTTTTTTTTTTTCCATGCAGATGCAGTCCAGGAAATAAAATAATGTTTCAATGTTTTATAATCCCCACTTTCAGAGAAAGCGAATAAATAATATTTCAGTAAATACTAACCAAATAATTACTTATTCTGCAAAAGAAGTCTCACTGTATTCTTTCCCAGTCATTCAGTATTAAAAAAATCCCTTTAGACCCTTATTGAAAATTTTCATTTACTATAATCTAACTTACTAAGAACTCTTTCTACAACAAGTATTTGCCTTCAGCACTGCATAAGGAACACTGAATAATCAAGCTTCAGACAGCTGAAACTAAGATAAGAAAAACTCAAATAAAACCATATAAAATGTAAAAGAAGTTTAGGTAGAAAAGTCTGGCTCCTGTTTATCCAGAAAATCTATACTCAGTGAATAAAAAGGCTGACCACCTGAAACAAATTGTAGTGGATAGGAAAAGTGATACTACTCATCACTCCCATAACATTTAAATAGGATGAGTATATACTTTTTGTCTCCTATGGCATTCTACCAGACTGCCTGACAGAATATACCAACATGCAACAAGTTGTGACCAACACCAGTACATTACAGTCTCAGGGATTTAAAACAAGCGGATGAAAAACATCAATACATGCATACTGAGTTATGAATATCATAAATGAAAAAAATGACACATTACTGATCAGTGTTTCCATTCAAAATATGTCAACAGGTCATCAACCTGATCAAAATTAAATTTTAATTTTTTTTTAATGCACTGCAGGAATTATACTTTAATCAATACAACCTCTGTATATTTGGAAGATGATGTGCTTGATTAGGTTTAGTGGAAAATCAAACACATTTCAGATAGTTTTGTAAATTTTTTCAAGGACTTTGAAGTATGAAATGAGTATTTCACTCATCAAACCAGGTATAAAACAAGATGTAAATGACCTCATACAATTCTATCATATCACTATTTGTGCATTCTCATGCCTCCTTCCATTAAGATTAACTGCTCAGTACAGATTTGACATAGAAACCTTTTGTTACACGTTGGTGGAATAGAAAGTACACACTGCTATGCACATGGTTTACGGCATCAGTTTGCAGTACTGAAAGCCACAATAAGCTGTTACTGTCTTTACAGAAATGCTAAAATGTGCCACAGTCTTGCATCTTCAAACTTCTTTTTGATTACTGACACTTGTACCAAACTCAAGGAAATACAAATATGTCTGTAACAGACGTAAGACTGCTGATAACAGACTTTCTTTTTTTATTATTATTATTTTACTCCTTAGATTTAATTCAGATTCCCCTGCACACACATCCTGTATGTTATGGGATAACTTATCTCTAGAATATATCACAAAATTATGATTATAAAAACAAAGCACTGGCTGGCTACCTAAACTGGATGAAGGAAAATTACATGTGGAGTTTAACTTTTGGCAGTCCTTCAGCCCTCTGCACAGCTTCCCAAAGGAAAAAGAACACAATTTCACCCGCATGATCAGATGACAAGTATATTTCCATGTGAAACATGAAGAGACAGAGAAGTAAAAAACAAAATTATGCCTCACTGCATGAGGTATGCCTTGTGATTCACTGATCAAAGTATTCTAGTAGGAACAGGAACACAAGATAAAGATCTCCCAAGAAACCAAAATCTGCTGTTTTATGCTGGCTATCCACCACATCTTCAGGGATGGAAGCATACTTCATTCAGGTCTATATTTTATCTTTTTCCCATGCTTTGCACTGTACTTTCTCCTTTCTGTAGTATGGCCATGGCCCCATATAAATATCAGCAGCTTCACAAAACACTGCTACAAATGTTAATCCTGGTGGCAGCCGAAAAAAGGAGTTGTGTCACAGGCAGGAAATGTGTGACTTGGGTTTGCCAGACCAAGCCTAAGACAGATCAGCATGTGAGGTTGTCTGCTGATTAATGCAGAAGTTAGTCAGGTCACACATGGGACAGTGGCAACTTACCCACCCAAGGAGGCCTCACTGCAGGGTAGAAGAGATGGAGATGCCCTGCATTCACTTACTCTCCCACCCAAGGCCTTCTTCAGCTGCAGATAGAATACTTGGCTCTGGCTCTACAACTGAAATTAATATCGCTACAATTAGAGGAAAATATATAAGTAGAATAGACTTTTTCCTCCCTTGTACATCATAAGTTTGCTCACTCTGTAAAAGGTAGAAGCATGGTAACCTGACAGATAAAGAAAAAATACTACAGTTCTGAAATTGCTTTGAATGAATAATACCTTCAACGTCTTATGCATTGCCTACAAATTGCTTACAGTCATTTTGTTTTCTTGGACTTCTCTTTTTGACAGGGGATGTGGATGCCCCATCCCTGGAGGTATTCAAGGCCAGGCTGGATGTGGCTGTTGGCAGCCTGGTCTGGTGGTTGGAGACCCTGCACATAGCAGGGGGATTGAAATTAGATGATCTTCAAAGTCTTTTTCAACATTATGATTCTACGATTCTATGATAAGAGATGGCGTGAATGTGTTATGCCCAGATTACTACAGCATCACATTCTGTGATACCTGTGCCAGACCAAGGTAGACTGGACAAATTTATCTTTGCTCTTACTCTACTATTCTAATCTGAACTAGATGTGGGTGGTCACAGAACAGATATTTACTAAGTTTATTTATGATGACTTTACTGATTTTATTTTTTAGTGCGTCCTCAGGAATACCATCTTTAAAATGTGCCAGAAGTAATCTTTCCAGTGATCTTTGTAACTACATTGTCCCTAATTTACTTTAGCTATTGGAAAGATGGATGGTTTATTTTGATGTAACAGAAAAACGGATTTTCTTTGTAGCAATAAAAAATCCTAAATTTAAGTGAAAAGGCTAGTCTTTTACATTGGATTAAGGAAAAGCTGATACCATTTAATGACTAACAGAATCATTATATTCGCTGTACAAAGATGTAATTTAGTTATGTTATTAATTTAGTTATTAATAATCACATATTGAATCTCTTCTCATATACTGGTTTATTTGCCAAACCAGATTATTTTATTTAACTCTGTGAAAACTATCAGAAAGCCCTTGTGTAACATAAGCAGTAATATGACTCTTCTCAAAGGAAAACTAAACAAACAAAAATACTAGATTATTAAATTAATATAATTAACATCCTCAGAAACGTAGCAGATTGAAAAGTGCTAATATAGTTATTTCTGGTAAGAGTTGCTTTTACATTTTCCCTAGATACATTTGCTCTAAGGTTACTTTTTAAAAAAATTTTACAATTAAGACAGTTTACACTTAATGTAGAAGTGATGTTCTTAGCAATTAATTGACGTGTGATCATATCTTCCCTGCCAGCATCTGCATTTTTTTTCCGGAAGGACAGAATCCTTTTAACTTTCAGCTGTAACTCACCAAGAATTGTAGCTGTTACTCACTACATGTATTACAAAAGTTTATGACGTTTCTAAGTTATAAAATGATATAAATACCTGGCAAAACAAAAAACAAACAAAACAAGCATCCCTACTAAATGTCCTTTTAAATTTACTGTGAATCTGAGATAAATTTGTAAACCCATGGGACGAAACAATATAAAATGAACTTAAAAGATTTTTGAATTTACATTTTTCTAGGCAGTGGGACTTCAAAGAAGAATGTTGGCCAGACAGTGGTGCCTTATATGGACCTGTAAGTAAAAATACTAAAATGCTGTCCTTAATCATACTGCTCTGCAAATTTCAGTATATATTTAAAATATTCACAGAAGCTGAATAGCTTAATATATTTTTGCTAATCTACCCCACCCCAAAAATTCTCTGTTAAATTATTTAATGAAAGCCTAAAATGCTCAGACATAAATAACCAAGGATAAGTACAAAAGGTTTATCTAGTATAGCACATTTAAGGAATCAATAAAGACCATTATCTCTCTTAATTAAAAACAGACAATAGACGGCCTTCAAGTCAAAACTTCAACAACTTCACTTATCTCCCCAGAGTAGTCCTGCTACACCAACTGGCACTTTAGAAATATGAACAATTGAAAACTCTTTGATTGCCACTGCTAACGAAGAAATGAACCAGGGAAACACCAACCAGTGCCTGTTTGTCTTCAGGAGATAATCACGGTTGCTAATTTGGCTCCTTCCTTGCTTTCAGTACTCTATAATATTTGCTGCATGCTAGAGCTGTATTGATCTTCCATCACACAACAATTTTTCAATTACTTAGCATGCTGACAAAGAAGCAATGTAACAATGGATGCAGGCAATTAAGCAGTCAACATGGTGTGAGGCATACAATCCATGCCACATCACTTTTTATAGATAAAGTTATTTGATGAGATGCATATATGTGAATGCATATACTTTGCAGCAGAATTGTTGAATATTACTTAGAAATTCCCAAAGTAGAAAATATGGGTTCTTTTTGATACTTTCCTAATCTTATTAGTTTTCTGCTACTTATAATTGTTTTTATTTTGCTATTTTTAAGATAAATATGTTTATCCAAAAATGACCTAGAAACCTGTGAGTTATGCCTGTACTTTCACACCAGAAAAATTTATTCAAACAGCTTGCATCATTCCCAAAATTTGCCAAAGAAAAAGTGAAATGCTGAAATCTTGTTATCCCTTCATTAGGATATTCAAAGGGTTGGTAGGGTTCATTAATACCATTTCCATACTTCTCTGAAGCTTTTGTAATGTAAATAGAATTGTTTCATAATCATGTACACATATCACCTACCTTTTTCAGAAACTAATCCAGAGAAGCAATCAAACTCAAGCAACATTCAACCACAAATGGTGCTGAGAACGGCTCTTCCTGCTACCATCTCTAACCTCTTCTCTGAAGACTGACTGTGCCTCTCAAATTCTCTGAATATATCAATTTGGGAAATAAAGCACTCACAATAAAGTGTGATTGATTCATCATACTAACTATGAACTACATGCACCTCCAAGAGTCAGAAAGAACAACAAGATGAGAAGTCACAGGAAGTGCTGGAGCCTGTCTGGGTTTGCAAGTTGGACTTGTCGGCCTGGGTTATTTCCATTCTCCTTCTGAGTAGAATGCCACGCTTGCAGTCTGCATTCCTGTTCTCTACAAATAAGTAATCATGGGACAAATCCTTTCCTATCTTCCTTTGCTACCAGCCTCAAAGCTCTAATAATTCCTCCTCTGTTGTACCTCTGATATACTTTACTTACTCAAATTGAGGACAGGTGATAATAAGCTCCTCAGTCCTGAAGGCTGCGATGACCTTTGGATTAAGAGCAGCTTCCAGCTGAGTTGTTGTAGCCATACTGATCCTACAGCCACATCTGACTTCTTCACACCAAAATCCCTTTCTGGAATGAGATTGTTCTGAGAAGTGCAGAGATGAAGGGAAGAAGGACTGCACTTGCACTTCCCCCTTCCCCCCCTCCCCCGCCCCCATGAGGTCTGGGGATAGTTCCTATTAATTTCAAGACACTGACAAGGGGTAGAAGGAGCTGGGAAGATGAGGGAGCAAGGACTATCCTTTTGTCAGTGGGAAGGAGAGAGTGCAGAAAACATGGATTTTTCACTTGGGACTGTAGGCTATGATGGAGAGTTTGTCTGGTATTCCAGTCTTTCTGAAGGTCTGGATATGTAAGCAGGGCTACAATATGTACTTTTGCCCCATCACAGAGACAGGACCACTACAGCACTTACAATTATTTTTTAAATGACCAAAAACTGTTTTTTGTTTGTTTGTTTGTTTGTTTCCTATAAAACAGCAGTAGTTAGTACAGTATGTCTATAATGAGGGCTCAGGCATTACAGGCTTTTCTCCACCTAGGAAAGTTCAAGCTTTCATTCCCTTGAATGCATACTTACTAACATTTTGCTAGGCCACAAGGGAACTCTGTTGTTTTTTTTTCCTGCTGAAACCCTGCCAGCATGGTGCAAGTAACATAGAAAATGATCATAATTTTTCAGCAGTTCTTTCTGTAGTGAATTTAAGAAAATTTAGCTAGCTCCAGAAGCCCATCTGAAGTGGCTCTTACCAGCCATTTACAGACCCTGACTTACTACAGCATAGGCCCGTACCAGGCTTCTAAATCCTCTCCTTTAAGTGCAAATGCCTTGTCTGAAGAACAAGGCGGGGAGTAAGTATGGAATGCTGTAGAGAGGGCAGGCCAATATAGATGTGAATTTGCCAGTCATTGTACATTAATATTCCCACAGGAATGTTAATATTACCATGCTGACAGGAAAGCAGGGGAGGGACTTTTTCTAACAGCATGCAGCAAGAGGACAAGGGGAATTAGTTTTAAACTGAAAGAGGGTAGATTTAGACTTGATATCAAGAAGAAATTTTCTACTGGTAAGACACTGGAACAGGTTGCTCAGGTTGTGAATGCCCCCTCTCTGGAAGCACTCAAGGCCAGGCTGGATGGGGCTTTGAACAACTTGGTCTAGAGGGAGGTTTTCCTGCCTATAGCAGAGGGTTGGAACTAGATCACAGAATCACCAAGGTTGGAAAAGAGCTTCAAGATCATCCAGTCTAACCATCCACATTTCACCAATAGTACTCAATATAAACTGTGTCCCTCAACACAAATCTAAATGTTCCTTGAACACCTCCAGGGTTGGTGACTCCAGCACCTCCCTGGGCAGCCCATTCCAGTGCCTGACCACTCTTTCAGAAAAGTGGCATTTCCTAATGTCCATCCCCTGGAAATCTCCCCTGGTGCAGCTTGAAGCCATTCCCTCTAGTTCTATCATCAATTGCACGAGAGAAGAGGCCAGCCCCCAGCTCACTACAACCTCCCTTCAGGTAGTTATAGAGAACAATAAGGTCTCCCCTGAGCCTCCTCTTCTCCAGACTGAACATTCTCAGCTCCTTTAGCCGCTCCTCATAAGACTTGTGCTCCAGACCCCTCACCAGCTTTGTTGCCTTCTTTGAACCTGCTACACGGCCTCAATGTCTTTCTTGCAGCAAGGGGCCCAAAACTGGACACAGTACTCAAGGTACGGCCTCACCAGAGCTGAGTACAGAGGGACAATCACTTCCCTGCTCCTGCTGGCAACACAGTTCCTGATGCAAGCCAGGATGCCACTGGCCTTCTTGGTCACCTGGGCACACTGCTGGCTCATGTTCAGCTGAGCATCAACCAACACCCCCAAGTCCATTTCCTCTACCCAGTGTTCCAACCACTCCACCCCAAGCCTGAAGCATTGCCTGGGGTTGTTGCAGCCAAAGTGCATGACCCGGCATTTGGCCTTGTTGAACCTCATCCCACTGGCTTCAGTCCAGCTACCCAGCCTGTCCAGACCCCTCTGTAGAGCCTCACTACCCCAAGCAAACTGACACTTCCAGCCAACTTGGTGTCATCCGCAAACTTACTGAGGGTGCACTCAATGCCCTCATCCAGGTCATCAATAAAGATTATTGAAGAGGACAGGCTCCAGCACTGACCCATGGGGAACACCACTCGTGACAGGTCGCCAGCTGGATTTAGCTCCATTCACTACCATTCTCTGGGCCCAGCCTTCCAGCCAGTTCCTTATCCAGCCAAGAGTGTACCTGTCCAAGCCACAGACTGACAGCTTCTGCAGGAGAATGCTGTGGGAGACAGTGTCAAAGGCCTTGCTGAAGTCTAGGTAAACTACATCAACAGCCTTTCCCTCGTCTACCAGATGGGTCACTAGATCACAGAAGGAGATCAGCTTGGTCAAGCAGGATCTGCCCTTCGTGAACCCATGCTGGCTGGTCCTGATCCCCCTGTTGTCCCCCACATGCTGCGTGATCTCCCTTAAGACAATCCACTCCACAACCTTCCCTGGCACCAAGGTCAGGCTAATATGCCTGTAGTTCCCCAGATCCTCCTTACAACCCTTCTTGTAGATGGGATTCACAATGGCAAGCCTCCAGTCTTCTGGGACTTCACCAGTCAACAAAGAGCGCTGATAGATAATGGCAAGCACCTCGTCTATCATCTCCGCTAGTTCTCTCAACACTGTTGGGTGAATCCCATCTGGGCCCATGGACTTGTGACAGTCCAGCTGGAGCAGTAGGTCTCTGACTGCGTCCTCCTGAATCAGGGGGGGTTCTGTCTGCACTCCAGTCGAGACTACCAGGTCAGAGAGCGGAGTACCCTGAGGGTAACTGGTGTAACCTTTAAAGACAGACGTAAAGAAGGCATTCAGAACCTCTGCCTTTTCCTTATCCTCAGTGGTCACATTCCCAGCCTCATCCAGTAAAGAATGAAGATTCTCCTGAGTCCTCCTCTTACTGTTGATGTATTTATAAAAGCGTTTCTTGTTCCTTTTTATCCCAGCAGACAGGTTGAGTTCAAGCTGGGCTTTTGCCTTTCTGATTTTCTCTCTACACATCTTAACAACTTCTCTGTACTCTTTCTGAGTCATCCATCCCTTCTTCCACAGGAGGCAGATTCTCTTTTTCTCCCAGAGCCTCAAGAATAGCTCCTTATTCATTCACACTGGTCTTCTTCCCTGCAGGCTCATTTTGCGGCTCAGGGGGACAGCCAGCTCTTGTGCCTTTAAGACTTCCTTCTTGAAGAGCAACCAGCCATCTTGGACCCCTTTACTCTCTAAGACTGAAACTCAGGGGATTCCACCTATCAGCCTTATGAATAATTCAAAGTCTGCCCTCCAGAAATCTAAGGTAGTTGTTTTGCGGCTCCCCTTCCTGGCTCCACCAATAATCGAGAACTCTACCATTTCATGGTCACTCTGTCCAAGACAGCCCCCAACCTCCACATCTCCCACCATTCCTTCTCTGTTAGCGAACGGCAGGTCAAGCGGGGCAGCTCCTCTCATCAGCTCCTCTCATCAGCTCTCTCATCAACTGCATCAGAAAGCTATCCTCCACATGTTCCAGAAACCTTCTAGACTGCTTCTTCTGTGCTGTGTATTCCCAGCATATGTTGGGGAAGTTGAAGTCCCCCCTGAGGACAAGGGCTGGTGATCACGCAGCTTCCGCCAGCTGCTTGTAGAACTCCTCACCTGTCTCTTCATCCTGGTTCAGCAGTCTGTAGCAGACACCCACCAGGAAGTCTGCCTTGTCACCCCTTCCCCTGATCTTTACCCATAGAGATTCAACCTTATCATCCCTAGCCTCAAGTTCAACATTAAAGCACTCTCTAATATAGAGAGCCACACCACCATCCCTCCTTCCTTGCCTATCCTTCCTGAAGACTTTGTAGCCAGCCACTGCAGAACTCCAGTCATGGGAGCAGTCCCACCATGTTTCTGTAATGGCAACTAGGTCATAGTTAGCCTGCCGCACAAAAACAAAAAACAGAGCTTCTTGTTTGTTGCCCACGCTGCATGCATTGGTGTAGATGCACTTGCTGAGCCCCTTGCCTCACCCCTAATCCCATTACTACTCCCTAAGGCTCATCTCTAGCAGGCCTGGTTTTATGCCCTTCCCCCTTCATATCTAGTTTAAAGCCCTCTCTAGAAGTCCTTCCAACTCCTGGGCAAGGATCCGTTTCCCCCTTTAGGATAGGAGATACCCATCAGCAGCCCTCGTACCAGGTGACAAGTAGACACAAAGATCAAAGAACCCAAAATTGTTGAGTTTGCACTAGTCTCTCAGCCATGTGTTTAGAAGGTTGGTTTTCCCGCTCCTCTCAGTGTCCTTCCCCGCCACCTTAGGAATACAGGCAAAGACTACTTGTATGCCTGCATCTCTCTATGGGTTTGTTGTCCCCATTCATAAATTCATACAAAAATGTAAAGACAGACAGACAATGAATTTTTGTTATACACCACACTCACACTGCATCTATGCCACGTATCAAACTCAACTCCTGATTATTATTCACTGCTCCTACAGAAATATGAATCTCAATCTTTGGTGTGTTGTTTTTCTTTCACGTGCCATAAATTTCAAATTTAGGAAAGTTATTTTAGAGAAGCAGAACACAAATGACTACAGGACTTGCTCTAAAGACAGAGCAGACACACTGGAAACAGATCAAAAGGGTTGCAGGAAAGTGATGTAACAACGTGCTAAGACTTTATATTGGAAAAGGAACATGTAGTGGTGAAAAATGAATAACAAGCATGAATGTACAAGGTCAAGTATCAGTAAGGAGTTATCTACTTAGAATCAAGCGACCTGCTTCTATCTACCCAGAACTGTGTTCATAAGTACAGTGGGAAAATTGTCCTAACATAATTTATGCCTTTCTCTTTTAGGAATGTATTTAAATTCTGTAACATAATACTTGCAAAATAATTCCACAGTAATACACAGTAATTCTAAAGAACATTGCAAACAAAGTGAAGAAAAAAATAACCTTATTTTCTCAAGTAACATTGAATCTTTGTCCAGTTTGCCAGGCAGTCCGTTTGCTGGGGCAATGTATCCAGCATGAACTAGAGCTGTAAATTTGTCTGAGCAATATGCATGTAGTCCCTGTGTCTAATTTTCACTTCTGGAACAATTCGGTGTTTTTTTTTTTTTTTCCTATTAAAATGAACAAACAAACAAACAAATAAGAAATGCACATGTGGACTAATTTAGCATTCCTTTAGGTGAAAACTTCAGATCTAATAAGAAAAAACATCCATTTTCGTCTTTGCACTCAATGAGAGATCAATTTCTTTAGGGGAACATGGAAGGAGTATGGAGGACTATGCCTCTTAACCAAGGGGAAATTCTTCCCTCTGAGATGGGTTTACAAAGTACTATGCAGTCTTGCAGGTCAGGAAAAGGTCTTCCCATTCATTTGTGTAACACAGCAAGGCTCCTGCCAGCACAAATAGGCTTTCTGAGAAAAACTTGGGGAAAGCCTGCCTCAGTACATCAGCATGACACACGCAATGACACAGCCTCTGCTCAGGCATGGGGGCTGAAGGGGCAGCTCACACTTTTCTGTTTTGATCCTTACCCAGTAACACAAGCTAGTTCATTTGTCTGACTGTCTTAGTCATCCAGGTTCCCCTCTCCTTTGAAGGTGGATAAAGCCAGCACAGTCTAAATGAGTAAGTTTTTATGCAATTTCCAAAAACAGTGGAGGAATTCAGCTGTTGTGGAATGAATAACCCATAAGTTAGAGAAGACAATGCATCCCACCGTAAGTGAAGATCAAGTTCATGACCACCTGTGGAACGTGAAAATCCGTAAGTCTATGAGTCCTGAAGAGATGCATCCCAGGGTCCTGAGGGAACTGGCTAACATAGTAGCGAAACCATTCTTGACGATATTTGAAAAGTTATGGTGGTGAGGAGAAATCCTTGGTGACTAGAAAAAAGGCAACACCACATTCATTTTTTAAAAAGGCAGAAAGGATGAGTCAGGGAACTACTTACCTGTTAGCCACACCTCTGTGCCAGAGAATCTTCCAAGATCCTCCTGGAAGCTTTGTTAAGGCACACGGAAGACAGAGAGGTGATATGGGATAATGAGCATGTCTTCACTGAGGGCAGATCCTGCCTGACCAACCTTGTCACTTTTTATGATGGTGTAGCTGCATCAGTGGACAAGGCAAAAGCCACTGGTGTCCTTTATTTGGACTTCAGTAAGACCATAAAATCCTTCTATCCAAATCAGAAAAATATGGATTTGCTGGGTGGACTGTTCAATGGATGAGAAACTGGTTACAAGATCGTACTCAGAATGGTGGCCAGTGGCTCACTGTCCAGATGGAGATCAGTGATGAGTGGTGTCCCTCAGGAGTCCATGCTGGGACCAGTGCTCTGCAGCATCTTCACCAAAGACATCAAAAGTGGGGTCAAGTGCACCCTCAGCAAGTTTGCTGATGACACAAAGCTGTGTGGTGAGGTCAACATCCCTAAGGGACAGGATGTCATCTAGAGAGATAAAGACAGACTTGAGTAGTGAGCTTAGGTGAACCTCGTGAGGTTCAACAAAGCCAAGTGCAAGGTCTTGCACCTGGGTCTCAGCCACCCTGACTATCAATACAATAAGAGGAATGAAAGGATACAGAACAGCCCCGCCAAAAAGAAACTGGAGGTACCAATGGGTGGATAGCAAGCCGGACATGAGTCAGCAAGGCGCCATCTCAGCCTAGAAAGCCAACCATATCCTGGGCTCCACCCAAAGAAAAGCATCAGGTGGGATCCTGTCCCACTGCACTGCCCTGTCTCTGCACTGGTGAGACTTCTCCAGGAGCACTGCTTTTTTTTTAACAGATGTGAAGTCCTCGGTATAGAATAGACATTGATCTGTTGGAGTGCATCCAGAGAAGGGCCACAAAAATGATCCAAGGGATGGAGCACCTCCCCTACTAGAACAGGTTGAGTACTGGGGTTGTTCAGTCTGGAGAAAACCCCAAGAAAAACTGATAGCGGCCTTTTAATATCTAAAGAGAAGCAATAAGAAGGAATGGGACAGACTCTTTAGCAGGGTCTGTTGAGTGAGGACAATGAGAAATGGTTTCAAACTAAAAGAGAGATTAGATTGAATATAAAATATTGTGTATTTTTTTACATTAAGGGTGGTGAGGCAGTGGAACAAGCTGTCCAGAGAGGTGGTGGATGCCCTGTTCTTGTAGACATTCAAGGTCAGGCTGCACAGGGCCCTGAGCAGCCTGAAACACATTGTTCAGCTCAGCACTTTGATGTCACGTGCAAAAGGGCATTCATTATTTTTTCCTTCTTATGGTAGGCCACAGAATAACAGAAATTGCTTTATAACACAGACCCTAAATATCTTCACAGATTGATTAACTGCTTTAATACTGTATCAGCTATTCATTTCTCTGAGGGTTACCCACAGCTTTATATGTTTCAAATCAATAGAGATTCTCTCTTAAGTAAC
This sequence comes from Perdix hodgsoniae, assembly GCA_035772895.1. Lineage (NCBI taxonomy): Eukaryota > Metazoa > Chordata > Aves > Galliformes > Phasianidae > Perdix > Perdix hodgsoniae. Next base: position 27,610,310 of record JAPSGF010000004.1, read on the forward strand.
CTTTAAGGAGATAAAGCAAGCAGTGCAGCACTTCACTGGACAGTGTATACAAAGCTGACAGAAAACAGTTTTATCCTTTATTAACCTAGCAGAATTTGAAAAGGCTTTCAAGGTATGCAGGGATGAGCTTAGTAAACCAGAAGGATAGCACTGATTATCTAAGGACATTTTATTACGAGATAAACAGTGATACCTAGCAGTATCCAGCACTACAGTGCTTCAAGAAAGGACACAGAAAGTGAATTTCACAAGAACAGACAGAGAGGTCTGGGGAGAAGGATAGATAACCGAGTCACCTCTGAATGGAGACCTAGGGGCCCAGGAAATTTTTGCAAGGAAATGGAAAGGAAAGAGGGGTTTGCAAGGGTTTGTCCCAGTCCTGTGCCCTTTGCAGTGCTCACACTACCTGAAACTGTAGCTCAGGTAATAAAAGGGTCTTGCAGAATCAGTCAACTAGTAAACACCACACTTACTTCCCCACAAGAATAGTCCAGCTGGAGCTGTTTTAAAAAAATTATTACAGAGAAATTAAGCCAGATCAATTATTATACAAGCATCACACAATATATGCAATGGACAGTTCCCAAATTCTCTAGATTTGTGCAATGCTGTCATGCTGTTAACTGCTGCATAGTTTTACAAGAGAACTGCATACAAGCATTCGTTGGAATATATTAATATGTAAGAGACCTTTCTTCCTTTTCATCTTCACCCTTTTCCACTTAAATATGTTCTTGGCTTCTCATTCACAACTCTGAATTCCCACGAGTTCTATATGAAATCTAAGAATCACAGGTTGGAGCTGGAAAAATGAGTAAAATTCCCTCAAATAACTTCTTAAAATAAATAAATAAATGAATGACACAAACGACTTCATGAACATACATATGCCAAAGAACATACACAGGAAAGCCTGAAACATGTTTTATTGTAAAACATAAGAGCAAAATGGGATAGTTTTTGAAGGCAGAGAAAAATACAAAGGAATCATTTGATCATTCTCTCCATGGCAGCCACACAAGAAGTAATGGTTTAAAGTGCAGCAATAACGATTAAAGTTCAGTATTAGGATGAACTTTAAATTGCTAAGGAGAGTGAAACATTGAAACATATACTGAGGGAAGTCAGCCCAGACCTCTTTTAAAAGCAGGAATGAGAAAGGGACTCCTTGGGGCAGTGGAATAAGCTGCCTACCCCCAGGCCAATTCCAACTCACATCTTTTGTGATTCCAGAGTTACTCAAGCTATCTGACAGAGCAAATTTCTATTTAAGAAGTGCGCAGAAATGGAAACTATCCAAAATAGAATACAAAAGATAAACCCCAAAGTAAAATATTCTGAGAGTCTCTGTCAAGTCACTGCATCAGGAATTCAGTGAAATTAAACACAGCAGTTATGAGAAAGGAATGTTTATATAACTACCTAAACAATTGCCTGGTTTGAGGGAGTACTCAAGAGCCATTATGTCTGAAAGCAGAGATGAAACACATTTGTCATAACTGTGATTTCATCCACAGTGTTTGTGGGTAGTAGTAAGGACCTTAATGAAGAATCCTAAATATTCTATTTTTTTTTTCCTAAAGATGTCTCAGACACATTCACCTTTCAACACTTCAAAACCTGCTTATAATTATAATCTATATATTATAATTATTATATATAAATTATAATTATAATTTGCACAGGAAGCCCCACTATTAGAATCAGCATGAGAGAAGGAGTGGTCTGGGTAAATGAGATAATGGACAAAAGTTATACGAATGACAGACTATGGGAATATTTCATTGCTAACATTCACTCCTAATTAGAAGGATAAAGAGTGTCAAGCTCAAAAGCACTGGATAGGAGATGGGATAATTTAGGCCCCCCTTTCTTAAATAGCAACTACTTCGGGAACATGGACCCCTTATGCACTATAGCTGTATAAGCAGGGTTTAAAGCGTGACAGAAACCACAGGAACACTGTGCTATGCTTTCTTGAAGGCTATGGCTTGTTTCCTCAAAGCAGCTCTTCCTCTAATAGCTGAAAGGGAAAGGTGAACAACACATTGCCAATAGGAATGTCAGCACTTTTGGTTATTAAATCAAAGCAATTTTAGATCTCTAATGGTACTTGTTAGAATACTATTTATTAGAATACAATTACTGCTTGAATATTCCAGGCTTTGGTCACAATATACTGAAAAGGAATGTCTTAAACATTGAACTATCCCTGGCATTTATGGGCAGAACTAATTTAGAGCTGCACTTACCTCCTCTGAATATATCTGTAGTTTAAGCTTCAGCTCTCAGAGTCTGCAGAGAAGAGCTGAAGTAGATTGTGTATGATCTTTTGAGTATACTGTTTTCTTTTTGTTGGTAAGAATAGTTTTACTTGAATCAAAATATCTTCTTGCATTTCTTTACATAATGAAAGCATTAGACAACCTTGAGCTAACACTTTCCCTTCCCACACCACTTAGTTATTTTCTTCTGGCATGGAGGTATTAACAGATGTGCTCAATTTTGCAGCACCACGTGATGGTAATACTTCAAGGCAAGAACAGAAGACAACGTGCCTGGAAAAGAAATGGCATATGTGACTGCCAAGGAAATTGGATTCACAGGCTTCCACTGGCATAAAGCAGCATCTTGCACTGACTTATTGCTGGCTGGTTGTGAAGGAAGTAGTTGCACAAGTTCTCAGGTATCAGAACAGATATTGATGACATTATCTACACTACTGACTACTATTCACTGATTTTTTTTCTAGATAAAGATGAATAATAAAATGTAAGAGTTTAGGTTCATCTGAGTCACTTTTTATAGTCACATTATGTGTAGTCCCCACAACCTACAAGATATTTCCCTCTCATATATTAAGCTCTATATATTAAGCATAAGAAACCGGTACATTAAACTGTTGAGGAATCTGTTTATACATACACTTTCAATAGAAGTGGATACAGGAGCCAGAGAAATAACCTACTGAATTAGCATGCCAAAGGCTGAGACCAGTGAGGTTGTTCAGCCTGGAGAAGAAAAAGCACTGAGGAGACCTCATTTCAGCCTCCAGTTCTAAAAAGAGGTCTAGAGGAAAGATAGAAAGGGGGTACCATTGGGGAGTGTAGATCTAGGACAAGGGGTAATGGTTTTAATACAAAAGAGGGTAGGTTTAGATTAAATATTAGGAAGAAGTTATTCAATATTAGGGTGGTGACACATTGGAACATGGAATTATCCCAGAGAAGCTGTGGATGCCGCATCCATGGAGGTGTTCAAGGACAAGTCAAGATGGGGCCCTGTGCAGCCAGATCTAGGGGAAGTTGTTCCTGTCCACGGTAGGGAGGATGGAACTAGATGATCTTTAAGGTACCTTCCAACCCAAACCATTCTGTGATTCTATGACGCTAAAACAGAAAAAGGAAAAGTTCTGTTTAGGACTTCAGCAAAAATTGCAGCAGCTGTAACGACAGAAGGACAGTGGACTTCAAACTGACATAAATATACAGGAGATACTAAATTAAGCACCAGTCAGTCCTTGGAACTGGTTGGTATTCATTCCAGATCTCTGGAGGGTTTCATATGTCAAACTGCAGGGCCATTCTTTGTTACCTGTTATGCAAACAACCACGATACCAAAGGAGTGGTGATATTATACTATGGTGAGGACTCTGCAAGGAAGCCTGGACACCACAAACAGATGAGTCTTTCAGCTCCAGTGAGGTTGTAGAATTTGTAAAAAAGAAGAACATGAAGCACGTGGAACAGTCTGCTTGGAAAGAGTCAGCATGGTGTCAGTATCTGCCTCACTAACAAGCTGGTGCTTGAGTAGGGTTTCAATGAGTGCACAGATAAAGGTGATCCAGCAGAGAAAATATATTTGGATTCTCCAAAACTCTCTGACAATGTTCTTAATGAAAAGTTATTATAGCAACTAACATGACAGAAGATAAAGTCTTTTTATGGATTTTATCTTCCTATTGTTATAGCAACCAACTTTTCTACAAGCCCCTGAAATGCAATCCCCTCTAATTTGCTGCTCACTGCAACAAAGTGCACGTAACTACTCACCTTTGGACCACCTAGAAAACAGCCCAAATTAAAAAGCATCTCTTCTGCCAGCTAAGCCAAAGATCTGGAAATAAAGAAACATCATTTGGTACCTCCACTCTGAATTTCTGGAAAATCTATACTTTTCTAGATGTCTGTAATAGGCCGTGTTCTCAAATTTCCATTTCTGTAAACAGTGAGCCCACAAAAGAAACCAACATCCAGTTGGAAAAAATAAAGCGTCACTCTTTATGGTAAATCAATTTTTCCTCAGTTAACACTGACAGTAAACAGTCCATCTCCCCAATTCCCTGTCCATCTGTTAATGTGTTTTTATCGTGCTTTCTATAAAACCTTTCCTTTCCCTTTCCTTAAAATTTATCTCCCTGCTTTTTCCTTCACTTACTTGTCCATCTGTCTCATATTTCATCATATAAATTTATTTTTTTCCTATTTCTCTGTCACTCCCCTTTGTCTGTCTCCCTCCCTTAAGGCAGAGGAAAAACTGCAGCCATGGTATTCAAGTAAAAAGAGCAAGAGCTGGCACAGTGGTGGTGGTACAGCTGTACAGGTTGAACCTTCCTGGTAATACTGTTAGCCACAAAGATGCAAAGATGACCAAAGGCTGGAGCACCTCCTATGAAGAAAGGTTGAGGGAGTCCACTCCAACATAAGCCATTCTATGATTCTGTAATATTCCATTACATCTTGTTGCTGTGCGACAGATGGCAGAAGAGGGGCAGTGCAACAAAATAGTGTCTGACATGGACGTGCATATGAAGCAGATACGTCATTGAATTCCTCCATGTGGAAAAAAATGTCACACGCTGACATTTGTTGATGCTTGCTGAATGTTTATGGAGACCAAACAGTGGATGTGAGCCCAGTGAAGCAGTAGGAAGTGTGTTTCAGCAGTGGCAAAAGTGATTCACCAGTGGATCACCTCCTCTGGTGCAGATTTTTAAGGGCATGGCATGCAGACTTGTTAATCACTGGCAAAATTGCATAGTTATCGTTACCATTATTGTTGAAAAATAGTGTTTTGCAGAAGAGAATTTTCTCTATCAAATAAGTGTTATTGTCTTCTTTGTATCTGTTGTACTTTCCATGGAAATAAATAGGAGGCACTGACTGGAGAGACCTATGTACAAATAGAATCTTGCTATATCAATTTTTCAACAGAAGTGACTGTTCATTAATTACAAGGCCATGTTATGCCATGCCAAAAACCTACTGACAGCTAAAGGGAAATCTGTGTTCCATCCACAGAGGCTTAAATCGTGCACCAAAGTAGGCAAGCATCTCAGTCAGAATCCATTTTACCTAAACATTTAAATTAGTAGTTATGTAAGACTATGCCTGTATTTCTAGCCTTCGTAGTCAGTGGAAATATATAGCAGAATCACAGAATGGCCAGGGTTGGAAGGGACCACAAGGATCATGAATCTCCAGCCCCCCTGCCACATGCAGGGTGACCAACCTCCCCATAACAAGTGAGGATATCTGTAACAACACTGGACAAGTTGTCTGTCACATGTGCTTTGTTACCCTCTAAAACCCAGGCTAACCGCAAAACTAAGTTTCGTTGCCCTGAGTTAGCTCCAATGAATTCCATCCAGGTAGAAGACAACCACTGACCAGTGCACTCTAAGCGCAGATGCCTTTTGCCTATGTGTTACATACTTCAGACTGTTCCTCATCTTTGTATTTGCAAAAGGAAACAGACATCAGTACCTCCATGGCTAGAATTCTGGAGGACATTAGGGGCTGCAAAGAAAACAAAGATTATTTCAGACATGAAGGGCCATTCTGGAGCTAGCAGCACTCAATGATAGGTCATTTTGAGAGGCAAATAATATACCTTCACTCTTGTACAGAGGTAGCCATATTCCCCTACCTACAGCCTCTTGTCATACAAGTCTGTCAAACGAGACAAAAATTCTTCCCTGAAGACAATGAATTTGTGCTGTAAGACAAGAAATCTCACTTATAGAGATGCAGTGGCTAGGGACATTACCTTTCTGAGATGGAGCAGGGAAAGCAGCTGACAAGCCCAAGATGTCTACCCTGCTGCCCTTGCTCAAGCCAAGGGTAGCATAACCACATGCATATGGAGCTGCATCAGAAATGTGGAGGGAGCATTTGTAATGGGTACAATTTCTGACGCAGAGGACAGGCTGTTCATCAAGATGGCACTTTTCAAACTTGCTCATTCCTGCTCACTGTTTTCAAAATGGCCTGAGCACAACAATAAGCCATGGGCTTGGATCTGCCTTTTCTCAGCCTGCTGGCTCTGACTGGTGAGGGATGACATTTAGGAACAATCTCTCCTGATCACCATAGAGCCATAGACGGTCAATATATTCTTCAAATATGTCTTGGTTGGAAACTCCACAGGGAAATACAGGATGATTTTTTTCCCTGTAATTTAAACCCTGGTTAGCTCTGATGATTTAGTCTTCAACTACATGTCCAGAATCCACCAAATGCTAAGCTGCATATCACCTCCAGGATTAACACAAATGACAAACTAAGACTGATTTCTCTTCGGTACAGGGACAATTCTGAAAGCACTATACAATAGTTCTCTCTAATGGGACAGCAGCCTCAGCAACGTTATTACAGCACTCATTTCCCTGAGCTCTGCAGTTTCCGCCTGCCTCATCTCACCCTCAGCTTGTTCTGGTTGCTATTTCCCTATGCAGAAGGCTGACAAGAAGCAGAAGATCTGTACTGTATGATTAGGCTGGAACAACAGAGACAAAGGATCATTTAATTTGTCAGTGGACTATAATTTAGAAACAAAGTTAGTAACGTGGTTCATGCAAAAGATAACAGTTCTCACTGCACAGTGCTAACACATTCTTTTCATTACACTATTTTGCTATTAAACATATTAATTTATTAGAAAATTATCACATAAAAGCTGAACTTTCAGATTGAGTGAATTGCATACAAATTAAATAAAATATCCCAGGAAAAAGATATCACACATCGGTCCAAATTATTGTGGTTTTTTTTGTTTGTTTGTTTGTTTTAGTTTTTGTTTGTTTGTTTGTTTTGTAAGGATGTAGGAGGATGACTATAACCAGTAAGATTGTACTAAAACAATATAGGACAAAATATTACAAGAGAATGAAACTAAAAACCTGGTTTATTAAAAAAAAAAATAATAAAATTGGACTAACAGCACAGGGAATTAATGAAATTATTTGGATTTTCATTCTAAGAGTGGAATGGATGAGATCTTGTAAATTCATGAATATATTAGAAAGCAAGAAGGAAAAAAAATAGAAGAAACAAAACTCAGGGAGTTTCCATGAAGCTACTTATAAACTCGATAATCTAGATGCAGACTGTGGTCCTGCAGTTCATTCTTGTATATAGCTTGTGATACTGCATTCCTTTTCAGTTATACTTTAATTCACTACTGCTTTGTGGAGAATGAGTAAATGACAAAGATCAATAAAGTAATAAGTAGCCTAAAAAAAAAATTTCAAAAGTAAAAAAGAGTGAGAGAGTATGAGGGAAGGAAGGAGAAAACCTCACAGTAACAGTTCTTCAAGTGGCTGCCTTGTACTAGACTGTCTCTGGACGTTCTCTGGGATGTGCAAGACCAATAATCTTTATGTCTCCCTAATTATTGCTTTATTCCTCTTCACGTCTGTATATGGAACATTTGTGTAACCTTGTGTTTTTCTAGTCCTTTTTACTTGGTTTTGATCCACAGGATTCTTTGCAGCCTGTATAAGTTCTGCAGGTCAAAGAAAGCTTTAACAGTCCTGATAATATCAGCACAAGCAGGAAGTGGACTAAATGTGCTGCTATACAACATACAGTCATCTTCTTCATTACACACAATCAGATCTATCTGCACTTTGTACCACAGCCCCTTTGTTAAACGTGGATGACAAACACTTCCAAATGAAGCATTTCAACATTATATTGATAACTTCACTTAAAAGGATACTGAATTGTCTCCTCACTTTGTGCAAGCAAGTACCATCTGACCCATGGATAACAAGCACTAGAATAAGATCTACTGATATCTGCAATAATGTAAGCAAACAGTACATGTGTGCATACAAACTGCACACAACATTCTAATGTACAATTTCAATAAGCTTCAGTTTTTTACTGTCTGCTTCAGTTGAAAACGCTGATGATGAGAAAGCATTTCTAATACTTTTGTGTGTATTTATGGCCAAGGCTGACATTCAGTATTAGAAAACAAACAAACAACGGCAACAACAAAACCCCAAACACATCCCATGTTGCTATTTTTTTAATTCTCTTTCCCCTCTTGATAGTATATGTTATGGGAAGTATGAGATTCAAGGTATAAAGTAATGTATAGCTTTGCTGCCAAGAAGTTCTCATTTCTAACTCTCTCCTTTTTATTAAATATCCTTTCATTCCTCCTTTTGAAGATAATTAACTGCTGCTATTATTCCAGCTTCATTGCAATGTGTTACCCAAAAATGCTCATCCATATGTTATAAACTGTCAGAAACAGGTACAGGTGATGTTTGATCATTTTAATCAAGGAGGTGCCAATGTCATTACAAAACCCAAAGATTTATGTCCCCAAAACCTGAAGCATTTGCATTTTTAATTAGCACTATCTAAAATTAATTCTGATTTCATCAAGTATGTTCATCTTTTTGCTAGTGTCCATTATACAAATATTGACTTGTTAGTTGGCTCATTTGATTGTTTAGAGAAATGGTCTTGTACAAAGAATATAATAATTTTCTTCTATCAGTGCGTATCTGCCAAAGTAATTAACTAATGAGAACTGAAAATCAGAACAGGAAGCATGGATTGTATTTCACCAACCCAGACTCCTTATTCCTCTACTTATACAGCTGTGACTACTACACTACTACAAGGTTCACTTCTGAAGGGTTACAACCAGGAATACAGGCAACTAAGAACATCAAACCTAAGACTTCTTTCTTAGAATATTCAACTTTTTGCGTGCTCGTAAGAAGTAGGTGACACCTCCAAACAGCTCTCCTTGAAAAGAAAAGAGTGAGCCTTGCCCCATTGCTTATAAAAACCATAGTCACATTTTTTGTGGAGATGGCTACACACGCAGTAACCAAACTCCCAAGCACAGAGGTACTGGGAAGAACTGCTGAAATTTCAAGGCAGGACTTCAGCATACGTCCTTCTTCTCTTCTGCAGAGCCAGTTTTACATAAGACCTTGCTCAGTGCTTTAGCTGTTTGGATATCACTCTGACAGGCCAGACATGAATGGTTATTATGACTGCATATCTAACTGTTCTTTGTCAGGAAGAAAATCCAAGCAACAGCATTATAGTAGCTCAACACAGTATATCAGTATTTAAGTCCTCTGTTAGTCTGTTCCTAATTTAGAGACATCTGGCTTGATGTTGATTTTACTTCTAGTATAGTGCTGTTGACTCCCATATAGAGCAGATGTTTCATTCTACTCCAGTCATCTTCAAATTTCTCCTAAATAGCTGTCTAATTTCTGGATCCTTTCGTCATCTCTCATTTCAGATGCTGGTGAATGACAAAACAGCTGTGATAGCTCTGTGCCCTTTTCACTTATCACCTACTCCAGACATATGGAGAAAACACTTTCTTAAACATACATAGCAAAAGATAAAACAAATTACTAGCACTGCTGAGGCTACAAAAACTCTTAGCAATTAGCACATTGCAGAGTGGTGGTAAAAGGGATGGGCAAACTAAATATCCCAGGGGAAACGTGGGTTCATATTCTGTCCCAGTTATTCTGCATGAAACTCAATGAGAAGTACAGGCAGCCTTCAAAAGCAATATTCAGGTGGGAAAGAATTTCTTCAGCATAGCAAAAGGTTTTTTGGTGTCCTACAGGCTGTGGTTCAGAGTGGCCATCACACACTTGAGGGGCCCCCTCTCAGCTCTTTAAAGAAAAGTGAGTGCAAGCATTCAAGCTGAAGATCCCAGAATGGTTAAGAAGTCGGGAGGTCCAGGCTCCCAGCTTATCTATACTATTTGCCTCTTCAGTTAGTTTCACACAGTCATGCTCTCCTCTAACTCCTGCTGACTTCATACCACACCTGTTTAAATTAAAAAATATATTTTTGCTGCTCATATGAGATTTAGCTATCTAAATCTAGGCTCTGAGTGCCTAGATTGCCTATTTTGAATGCCTAAAGCTCACAGAACAAGGGTGTATTCATTTTATCTTGTATGCAATACTCCTGTTTCTCCATACTCACTGAACTTACCTCTCTGTGTATCTCAGCTGGAGATGTGCAAAGGACCAGTCAGACTCAGATTTAAAATTTTCTGCTGAACACCTTAAAAAACTCTGAATCTATGGCCTTGACTTTGTTCTTAGAGCCCAATTATCAGGAACAGCTTAACAGGCTTTCATAGCTAACAAATGCTTTTCTGTCATGTCATTTTTACTGTAATGAAGCCCTGAAATCTTAATACAATTCATCCTTGCCTTCCCAGTGTCTGTCTTAACTGTCTTCTTAAATACTTTCAGGCTTGTAGTCTTTCTCATTTTGGCTGTTGCTCATCATTTCTTAAAACCTTCCCAGTAAGTACACTGCATGTCAAGTGGGATGTACTTGCTGATGTAGAAGCTGCACCTTATCAGTCATTTTACGTAGCTTTTGTGGTATTTGCAAATCAAATTAAAACTTTTCCTCCTTCTCTTAAGTATCTCCAGTAGACTTTATGACTTCTTTTGCACAACCTCCTCCATGTTCATTCAACACCTTTGATCTTGCCCTCACCCCATCTGCTCTATTTGCACTGCGCTGTATATCCTGAAGAGTTTCTCCCTGTTCGAGCCTCTGGCTTAAATTAAGAACTTGCTTTATACCTTAGCCTTTGACACTGAAACCCATTTTACTTTCCCTTTCTTTCTCATCATGCAACTCCCTCTTACTGGCTTCTTTTTGAAAGTTTCCAAAGCTGATTCAGAAGCTGATAAATACCACCCTGCTATTCTGATCCTTGTCATACCCATGTACTGACAGAACTTTTTCACTGGTGTAAGACACAAACCTAATGTATGTTTCTGTAGGCATACAACACAAGGACATGGTGTAAAATATGCTCATAACAAAATAAGATATACTGTTTTCCTGTTGCTCAGATAATTTCATCATATTTTCTTTTCTCATTAGCTAGGCTGAGAAATGTAACATGGGATAGTAAATCCTCCTACTATGGCTACCAGAATGATGTGTATAAATCCTCATGCGACAACAACTGACATTCACATAGTAAACCTATACAAATTTTATATACTTCTGCAGAAAAAAAAAAAAGCTACTGTGTTCTCAGAGCAGATAAAATGTATTTCACTGCAGCAACTCTCCAATTTCACAGAAACAAAAGTACTGTTTACCTTATGAAATATATCATTACATAATGATATATTATGTGGTAGGCCCAGAATTATTTTAAAATAGACCAAAGAGCCAATGCAGAAGTCCTTTGGGTTTCCTTCCATCTTAACCAATTCCCCTTTTTACTGAAAGTTCTAGTGAGAGTATGCGATATGCAATAAATGTAAAGTGGGTCTTTAATAGCACAGTGATTTTTCACCTTAAAAATCTGACAGATAACATAATTAGGTGAGGTCTTCTGCACGTATTTCATTGTAACCTGCACGTATGCTTCATTATCAAATCTCAGAGTTTTTATTACCATATAGGGCAATATTTCTGTCATTAAGCTATGGCTTTCTTATGATTTAGAGTGCAAAATATGCAGTATTTATTTATTTATTGACTTCTGTGAAGATGCAATTATGATAAAAACATTATCCCAGGAAACTGAGTTGTAAAATAATCCTGTTGGGAAAAGTATTACAGTTTTAAAATTTACATTTTAAAAGAACAAATGATTTTGTAGCATTTTGGTTTTAATTTATATTTTTAATTAAAAAAAAACCACTCATATTTAATTTTCTTTTTTTTTTTAATTTTGTGGGGGAAAGGAAATTTTTATTTTGGGGGGGGGGGGGGTAGTTTTCTCTTATTTTGTTTTAATGAAAAAAAAAATAGAAACGCCAAGACATAATCACCAATAGTTTTACCTCGGTGAAATTACAGACTGCATTTCTCTGGTGTTGATTCAGTGTCATCTCATCCACATGGACAAAATGCCCCAATTCAGATAAACACTGGGCTCATTTACGTCACTTACAGTTGAACAACCTTCTGCAGAAACTCACTCTCATGGTTTTGCTGCAGCTCCTGGTGTCTGACAAAGTGTGGAAGGACAGTTTGCCATCAGGTATGAGAGTCTGCTGCCTCCTCATTTCCAGTGCAGGCCATGACCACCTTCATTTTTGGATTCCTTCAAATCTCCTGCAGCACTACCTTCTTCACTAGCTCAAAATCCGTCTCATATCTTGAGTTCTGAAGCACAGCTTCTACAGAGGTATTAAAGGCAACAGTCACTGGCAGACCGTTGAAGATCACTGAAGCAAGGATTCAATAATTACAAAATTTTTAAGAATTCTACTAAAAATTTTGTAACAAAGATATAATGCGTATTGCTAAGCATTTTTAAGATTGATCATATTTTATCTTAGCTCTTTTTTATTATCTTACATCAAAAAGGCAAACATACACAATTTCCAGTGACGAGGCAGAAAGGTTAAATGAAATGAGATCAATAAATGACCTTCCCTGTTAAAAATCCTGCTCCTAATTTAACAGAAATAATGAATTACAGGGATTATTTTTCAACTACAGCACACTGCTGAAATTTAACAAAGACATGGAAATGTAGGAGTGTTTCTGAGATTCTGCGTTGCATAGACTGTTTTTTTTTGTTGTTTTTTTTTTTTCAAACTTCCCTTCTGCTCCCATGGTATTCAGCCTACTTACTCAACAGTAAAACAGTTTTCCAGGGGACAAACTGTACTAAGTGCAAACATTATAATTGTGCAGATTGTATTGACATTCATTTATGAAGCAGTAAAACTTATTAAGTTACTTCTCAGATATGAGTCTGTCAAATTCTGAACTTCTGGGTTACTGTAATTTAAATATATCAGTCAGCAAAGACAGATAGCAAAGAAAAAATCAGGTAGCAAAGATGACTCTTGCAGGAGACATGAAGAAAAGCTGTATCAATATTTTTGTTTTGCAATGTTTCCTAACGTTCACATTTACACAAAATACAATTTTTATGTGTTTTGTGCTTTTGTCTCTTATTTCAATGCATTCTCTGGAAGAATTGTTTCCCTGTAAACTCTAACACCAATTTGGCAATTTGTTTTAAAGTACTTCATGCGTAACTTCGTACAGAAAAATTAAAAAAAAGGACTATTTGTTTCACTGCGAAACATTTTCACTGTAGAAGGTAAATTGGTTAAGCTTCTGTGATTCCTGCCATTAAACTTGTTCCTATCATAGTCTGATAAATAAAAGATGCCAGTCTTGCTCCAGTGATCACGACACATCCCTGGTGGCACATGCTGAAAATGTTCAAAACCCAAAATTATCCAAACCTTTTGAAGATTATTATTTTCCCTAGGTTCATAGCATAAAAGATTAAGAAGTAAGATGTTGTTGATAAGTATATTTAAGACTTGGAAGAAAGATCTTTCAGAGAAAAAGTTTTCTTGCTTTAGACTGATTTTTCTGAATATATTACCAAGACAAAAAGCCTAATGTTTAATCAGTGCAGAGTCTATTCACCAGTAACAATAAAAGGGAAGACTGAGAATTTAAAAATGACTACATGGATTGATTACCACTGCTCTGCTAATAATCTTTAACATTTACAATTATATCCTATTGTAAAATTGAGATGTTAGTTTGGGGATCTGAAGAAGAAAAAAAAAAGAATTATTTTTGTGAGTTTGTATCACATGAACTGTGTGCTGCAGTCAGCACACCTGGGAAGCCATCCAAAGAGATCTAAACTGGCTCAAGCAGTTGGCTCAGGAGAACCTCATGAGATTCAGCAAACCAAGTGCGAGGTCTTGCACCTGGGCTGAAGCAACCCCCATTATCAGTATAAACTGAGAGATGAAAGAATTGAGTACCACCCTGCCAAAAAGGACTTAGGGGTACTGGTGGATGGATGGTAAGGAGAACATGAGTCAGCAGCGTGCCCTCCTATCCAGAAAGCCCATCCTGGGCTCTGTCAAAAAGAAATGGAGAGACCTGATATTTGAAGAGAGACCTAAATATTTGAAGGGTGGCTGTAAGAAAGAAGAGGACACTTTAGAAGAGTCTGTTGCGATTCAACAAAGGGAAATGGTTTCAAACTAAAAGGAGATATTTAGATTGGATATAAGGGAAAAGTTTTTTACAATCAGTGTGTTGAAGCACTGGAACAGGCTGCCCAGAAAGGTGGAGGATGCCCCATCCCTGGAGACACTGGAGGTCAGGCCGGATGGGGCTCTGAGCAACCTGATCAAGCTGTAGGCATCCCTGTTCATTGCAGGGAAGTTGGACTAGATGGCCTTTAAGTCTCCCTCTTCAAAGGATTCTATGACAATTATTCCAAACCCAGACTAGTAGGAACAACTGTATGCAACTGAAATATAGTTGAAACCATAGAATGTATTGCAAAGTTTGAAACCAGTGCTATATGTTTATCTACAAATTATTCCAAATTCACAGTGTTTCCAAGGAACACTTAATTACTGACTTCAAGTAAATAGTTACTCTTACACAATACTGTGTACTAGAATACTCTTTTATTTCCAAGGGCACGATTTCTGGTCTCAGCCTACTGAAGGTCTTTTGCTTTTAATCACATGTGGTCTTTATGTTTTTCTTGTTTTGTATTTTGAGAGGTCATTCATTTGGGCTTTTGTTTTGTTTTATTTGTGTGTTTTAAGGCAAACACACCTACATTTTCTCTTTCTCTCGCAACTGGCCCTAGAGGAGCTTTAATGCTTCACTCACTCAATATACACACTACACTGACTGCTCATTAGAAGGTTGCCTCTTCTCCATATCAATGACCAGAGCTCTGCTTAAAATACATCACTGGATGATGTTAAGAGGAGATGCGATTTCTCATTTTTTATTTCACACATGCATGCTCTTCTATCACAGATTAACAACCAATCAAAATAAAATACCTAAAGAAAGTCCTAGTACTTTAAATTTCCATGTTTATTCATAAATACATTAGAGCACAATTGAATTATTTACAAGAAAATACCAGGGCTGAAGAGACTATGCAACTGATAAAGAAGTAAAGGATCAAAGCACACATTAAAATAAGATTGAAATTGCGATCTAATACCAAAAAGATATTGCATGCATAATTTCATGAAAATCCTATTTAATTTCACTGCGTTCCTATGCATTCAGTAAATCTACCATGGAAAGACAATAAATCAGAACATTTTACCATGAATGTTTCCCATAAGCTTGTCATACAAAGTGAGGAATAACACGTCTCAAGAACATCACAGAACTTTTTCAGTGCTCTATACTGTGTCAGGCCAAGTCTCAAGATTTATGAGTATATTTGCTTTCTTAGAAGAAAAATATATATAGCTCTGGATATCTCAGGAAGTATAAACAGGCAAATGTTCATGCATAATAATTAGAAAAATGTAGTTAGCATACGCAGCTTAGGCTTCCATGGATACATCTATTGACAGTTGCACCTGACAGATCAGCATTAATATAAGATGGTAATTAGGAACAGTATTTTAGTTTTAAAGTCATATATAGGAAAAAAAAAAAAACATAGTTATGGGCATCAGCAGTTGGGTTAAGGAAAATTATAGCTGTCTAAACTAAAAGCACAGAGGAGGATTTCCAATCTTACTTTAGAATATCAGTATTTTCATAATTAAAGGAATGTAGTGACAAAATTAATGGATAGACACAAAGTGGGAAAACATCAAATGTACCAAAACATAATGATGTACCAAAATGAGAAGTACAGAGAAGGCTACACATTTGAAAATGATGTGTTAAAAACGCAGTTACCTAGCTGAAAACCACAGAAAACTGTTTAGTTAAAGGCGTCTGAATCCATCATGGCATAAATGAACCGTTAATGAGATGCTGTGGAAATGTATCAGAAAAAAAAATGATGCTATTAGAGCAGTATTAGTTACCAGGAATAACTGGGAGAAACCACATTCTAAGTCACGCGTATGTATCAGATAATGAATGTTTAAGAAAGATGAACTCCAGCTACAACAGTGAAAATAAAGGCTGCGAGGGAGACAGAAGGATAGAGAGTTTTTCTGCAAGAGCTCAGCATCTATGTCTTCCAGGCTTATCTTAAGGTATCAAAAAAGGCATGATTTGCACTTTGATCAAAGGGTGCTAACACTTTCTAATGCTTATTAGCGCAGCTAAATTAATTGCTCTAGAATGACCCTCTGAGAAAGCTCAGAGCTCTTCATGCTGCCTGAAACAAGACAGAATTGCTCAGAGATATTCACACAGGATTGCTCAGGATATTATTTACACAGATTGAACCCAGGACATTAGAGGACAGTCCAAATGTCACATTTCTTCCTTTCAGAGTTTCCTTGAGAGACTTCATCTTATCCTGTGCTTCTCATAGGGCACTAGTAGATCCTGACTGACACTGCAAGTCGTGCTCTCCCTGCTTTGCACTTTGCCACTGAATATCTTCCCCTCAAGATGCACCAACTTTTCTCATTTGCCTTTCAGTATTGACTATCTTTCTGGCAGACGAAAGTAGTAATTTAGAAGAATGACTTAAAAACTGAAGTTATTTGCTAAGTTATTCACAATCTTGCAGTTAATTGTGTAATTTGAAAGACTTTTTGCAAAGAAAAGAAATTCTCTTTTCTGTGTTTGGATTTTGATTTGCAGGAATAAATGAATAAAAATAAAACAATGGCTAAATTACTAAATGGCTAAATTACTGTCATCTGTTCAGCTTATTAAAAATAAACAATAAATATATTAAATAAAAAACTGAATAAATCAATGAATCAAAAATAATTTTCAACTGATTTTTGAAATTAACAAATGAATTAGTAGAGAATAAATCATGAGACTCACATTTAAAAAAGACTTGTTTCTTTGATTTCTTTTTTTATATACTTGTGCATACAGAGACAGCTGAAAGATGTATTATATCCATTGTTTCCAACTATACACACAAAAAAACCTATCTATCCATTACCTTCTTACCAATCTGCAGAGTCTGCCATTGTGGCCTTGATTTAACAGCTCAAAAATCAGAATATCTGTTCTTAATTTAGGACACTGACTCAGGAAGTTCACCTAAAAGGACAGCGCAATAAATGTTACTAATCACTGAGAAATAACGAGATTAAAGTACCTTTCTGAAGTCTCATCATTGCTAAAATGAGCTTTCCTTCATGCTTCTCTTGCAGAATTAAACAGATGACTTAAGAATAGAGATAACTACTGAAAAAGTAACAGTAACAGCTCCATCCATTTTTTTCATCTTAACTTATTTATATTAAAGAAAACTAAATTTGAAAATAAAAGAGAGAGAAAGAAGTCAAAGAGAAGTACATTTTAGAGGCCTGAAACCCTGCCTGGGCAGTGTTGTTCTTGATGGGGGTCATCAGGTCTATTAGTTAGGCACAAATGAAAGCTTGGAGACCACGAGAGGAGTGGAGGCAAAAGAGGCAGTGAATACAGGAGCTGCACAGACAAAAGAACAAGGGAAGGCCAAGAAAATGCAAAAAGAAGGAACCAGACTCAAGAACAAGAGAATAGAGTTTTCAGAGACTGAGATGAAGACTGACCAACTTTCTACATGTGACCAGGGGACTGAAAAATAGACATGAATGCTAGAATAGGACACACTCTCTAAAACAGTACTAGTCAGCCTTATAGATACGGGAAGTAAATTTTCTGAGAAATTTATTGCAATTATTGCTCAGGGATTGGCCCTACAAAACTGCATTCAGACTGTCTTCCTTGTCCATCTGTCTATCAAAAGCATTGTTTCCATAAATCAGATTCAAGAAATACATTACTAGTTCATAGGGATCCATACGTGTGTGGTTCCACTGCAGATACAATTCAAGAGTAATTCACTTTTTAACTTCACAGGTTCTGTAAGAAAAAGCACAGTAGTATATATGAACGTGCATATGCTGAACAATCATTTTGTTACGTCTCTGAATCATTGCCTATATGCACATTCATACTGTGTATGACTCAAAATGAATCTCAGACATATCTTGTACAAACCAGAAAGCGCAGGCCCAAACTAGCCAGCACTTCTCAGTTACACAACGCACTGAGTTATTATATTGTATGATAAATTGCATTTGGGCAAAGGTAGCTGTTTGGTATCAGTCTTGGCAACGCTACTGACTCCTCTTGTATCATTACTACCTACAGCTATCTATATATGAAGGGAGAGCTTTTGTTGAAATCTAGTGAGTGTTCAGGATGGTCTCCAGTACTGTAGTCTCTCTGGACCACAATACAACTCATTTACCCAGTTTAAGACTCTCTAACAGGAGATAATAATACATTCAGGTTTCCAGGTTTCCAGCAGAAACAACCTTGGAGACTGATTCCTGTGGAGAAAAGTAAAGCCCTTTTGAAATTGCTGAAGAAGGATTCCAGTTTTTGGATACAAAGTTTTGTATGGAACACAGGTAGACTACTTCTCTAAATGAGATGTATCTGTAGGTATCACATAAATATACACTCTCTGCAAAGACAGAGTACCTGCCATAGAACTCATTTTATTATTATTATTATTATTACTTTCCTGGTGATACTATCAAAACTAGAAAGATGTTTGAACAGCTTAAAGAGATGCGATGTTGACGCTGCTAGGAGCTTGAGAAATGAGCTCTCAGAGATTCAATTATCTCATGAAAAAGATCTCCAGAAAGGGGAAGATGATAAAGGCAAAGAATACATAATGCAATCTTGTGCAACGAGTTCATAAACTGATGGGAGTATGTAGAAAAGACTTTGCTAGTGGGTTACACAGAAAAACTGAGGGAGCCAGGATCTCCTGTACAAGGTCACTGAGCAAATGATCTTTCAGGAGCTTTGAAGACTTGGGATGAGAGAACTTAGGTAGTGCCCAAAGACACAATACATTCCAGATACAGAGCTGAATAAAAGGCTTCCAGTCTCACTACTCAGGGTGCAACTCCAGGACATGCTTGTGCATTAACTTTTGGCAAGGCTTAGCCACTGCATAGGCAGCCATTGGTGGCTGATGACAGAATAAATAAATAAATAAACAAATTAAATTCCTGTATACTGATCATGTATAAAATATCCCAGTTATCTTAGGTAGTTGATGAGAAAGGGAAGTGAGAAATATCATACATTTTTGTATGATGCTTCACAGTGCATCAAAAACAGGAATGTTTGTGAAATAACTACACATACTGCAAATGCAAACAAGTCTTCAGTCTGGAACTGTTTGTCATATGCATATCCAGAAATATAAAGTGTGTGGGAGCTCCACCCTGTAGAACTTAAAATCCCACTTCATACGCTTTTAATACCAGAAAAATCCAAGATTTTTTTTTTTGAGTCTGAACGTGGATTAATGCATCAGAATCGACCCCTGGACATTATCTTTAAAATTAAAGTTTAAAAGTCTGCACATATAAGCTACATCGATATTCTGACAGATGCTGTTAAAATTATTCTTCTAACTCTGGCTTACTGCTGCATTACATTTAATTTAGGTTCATAACTATTTATGGCAGAAACTTATATTTTTATTATTTTGTAAAACCCATGTTCACCTGTAGTGCAGTCTATTAAGTGACGCCAAGACAACTGAGGAGAATAAGTGGCTGTTCTGAACAAAGTTGTGTGGAATCCTGTATCCTGTAAAGAGAAATTATATACACTTTCAGTGTGGATACCTGGAAATCCAGTACGCTGTTGCAGAGAAGAATTACTACTTCTATTTCTCTCCAAGAGCACTGGTCAGAAAAAAAAAGAAAAAAAAAAAACAAAAAAAACAAAACACTTTTAAACTGCCTGCCAAGGAAAAAGAGAAGCTCACTCCTCCTTCAAGTAAACAGAGAAGTTTTTCTTCCTTCCTTCACTTTTTTCTCTAAAACACAATGACACTTCACATGAAGATACAATTCACTAATTTTCTGTTAGCTAAACAGACCTTATTCTCATTCGGTTTCTATCTTTTCCCAACAAAGGTTTAAACAGAATGTGCATCTCAATCTAATTTGTGGGTTTTTTTTAATTTTTATTTTTTGAATTTCAACAGAAAGCTCAAATTTCTGACATAGAATGAAGTATGACATAGTTCTGAGTTTTCCATCAATTGTTTCTCAGCAGTGGTTCACAGAATCACAGAATGGTTAAGGTTGGAACGACCACTTGGGAACATCTAGTCCAAACCACTTGTTTCAAGCAGGGTCACACAAAGCACATTGCTCAGGATCACATCAGGGAAGGTTTCTAATATCTCCAGAGAATGAGACTCCACAATGTCTCTGGACATCTTGTTCCAATGCTCAGTCACCTTCACAGTAAAGAATTTCTTTCCCATGTGCAGATGGAACTTCCTGTGTTTCAGTTCGAGCCCGTTGCTTCTTGTTGTGTTGCTAGGCACCACAGCAAAAAGCTTGGCCCCATCCTGTTGACACTCTCCTGATGCAGTTAGTTGTTTACTTGCAAAACCCACCTACTCTTTTTTACATTACTCCCCCTCACAGGCAAGAAAATAAGAAATGAGAAAATGACTCCCAGAGCCTTGAGATCCTATTTAATCTTTCAGTTTGCCCTTGGTATCGTTAGTGCTCTCATGGAAGAAGAGCAGAGGGTAAAAGTCTGACACGTGGACAAGCCTTGGGAAACTTTCAATTTCAAGTCATTCAGTCTCTGTCTTCAGAGGTTTTCAGCACTTGATGGTACAACTCACTAAGCAACCTGGTTCAATCTTCCAACTGATCTTGTGCTGAGCGGAAAGTTGAACTAGACATTCTGAAGCCTGAATTTTCCAACAATTCTCAAAATCATACAGATGCCTTTTGGAGGTTGACTAAATGTCTGAATGAACAGGAGAATGTCACAATATACTACTGAATGCATAAGTTCAGCATATGCAACTTTTTTACTTAACTATAACCTGGTATGTTTAATTACTCATCCATGAATTTCCATTTAAATCTGTCAGTCAGCTATTTGGGCTTCAATAGATTTGCTGAGCTTGAATTCCAAGAAAGGATACAAAACCAAAAGCTCAGCACACAAAAAGCTTCACTTATAAAGAACTACTTGGACATCTTATCTGTTCCTTAATCTGCCCCTTTATTGCTTGCAAGTTGCATTTTTCTTTACGTTTAACAAGCTCTACTTGCAAGGGTAAACAAATTTCCTCCTAATGATGTTCTCATGGAAGAAACATAATTGCACACCATAAAATCTTAGTAGTTATTTTAATTGCTCCACAAATTATTTGTAAGTGCTGTGCTTGATTTATGGTGGCAAACTGCTCCCCTTTTCTCCTGCAACAGCACAATAGAGCTGACTAGGAACATTCTAGGAAATACACATATATATTTTGGGGGGAAAATATACGCCTGCTAAAGAGAAGCCTTATTACAGGAAAGACATAATTAAGGAAATAAATCTTACTTGGAAAGGTTTCTTAGGTTGAAGTAGAAATTTTGATCGGATTTAAAATACCAGATTAAACAGATGTTAATCACAGTAAGAATACTATCAACGTGAGAGACAGAATAGTAAACTAAGGCATACAGCTTGATAGAAAGAGGTTCAAGCTCGTACCTTATCCAGATTGTAGCAGAGCCAGGCACCTGCATTTGGATCTAGGCAAGAGATCTATCCTGTTCAAACCTTCTTTTCTACTGCACTGGATATAAGTAAATGTAAGAGTTTTAAATAAATAATAATATTCACTAAGTAAAAATTCTGTTTTCTCAGTTTTTCTTCCTGAATTTTGTTTCCTGTTTTATCTTTAAATAATACACAGACAGCTGTGAAACAAGTAAACGCCTATGTGTGCATAATCATGATTTTCACACCTCTCATCACCTCAGCATTTTGCAACCATAAATGAAATGGTAACTTCAATGAAGAACAGCATCACTTGTAGACAGACTATTGTTGAAAGTACAAATATGGAAAGATTGACATTTAAACAGTGAAAGCTGTTTCTCTGCAATGAAGCTCTACACTAATTAGAACATAATTTACTGAGTAGGAAATAGAAATCAGTGAGGCATTAGGAAAAGCTTTTAGAAAGAGACAAACTTCGGAGCTCTTCCATCAGAGGATTACGTTCCAATATAATTACAGTTTACTTATTCAAAGAGTTGCATATTAATGGGTTCAAACTCATTAATGAGTAACGTTTGTTTCCACAGAATTCATCATTGACATTTGTCTAAACAACTTTGAGCTGTTCCTAATGAAATCTGATCTGCTGAATGAAATTCTGAAATATTATTACTCTGTTGAGCCACTTGTTGTCTAAAGCTTTTTTTGAATACAAAACACTGAAACAATTTTGCTCTATGTTTAAATTGCATATAATTCTGTACAGGCGGGTAGCAACAGGACAAGGGGAAATGGTTTTAAACTGGAAGAGGGTGGATTTAGACTAGATATTAGGAAGAAATTCTTTACTGTGAGGGCGGTGACACTGGAACAGGTTGCCCAGTAAGTGGCATGGATGTCCCCTCCCTGGAAAAATTCAAGGCCAGGCTGAACGAGACTTTGAGCAGCCTGGTCTAGAGGAAAGTGTCCCTCCCTATAGCAGGAGGTTGGAACTAGATGATCTTAAAGGTCCCTTCCAACACAAACCATTCTGTGATACTACAATTGTAGGATAATTATTAAGCCTTCAATATGCAACAGTTGGTACAGGGTATAACTGACCTCTGTTTTTCAGGAATTAAACTACTGGTTTCAAAATCTGCATATTATGAAGTTAGTGGTTTCTGACAAAAAAAAAAAAAAAAGAAGAAAACAACACATGAAAAGTAGAAAAGCAGCGTCTGATTGTAAAGTTCTAATGAAAGTAGCAAATAGAATAGCTCAATTACAATAGACTACCAACTCCAATTCATCAGTCTAATTCTCAACTGTGAAATAAAAATTATTTCTCCTGACTTCACCTAGCAACATTGTAAAAAAAGTTTAAAGTGCTATGAACAGAAATCTCCAGTAACATAAAAATCAGTTTTAACTAAACACCTTATTAAGGCTGATGAAGTCAGTACTGTTTGCCACTGTTTTCCACAATTGTATTATGTTTGTTGAGTTACTGAATTTCTTGCACGTTGCTCAGTGAATTTATCTTCACTTTCAGTGTTTTCCTTATGCAGTACTCCAGCAATAGCCATTTCAGGAGAAAGTCTTCATTTAGCAGTTGATATTTGCTATTGTACTTCTTAACATTATCTCAGATTTTTGTACAAGTTTTCCAGAGTATAGTTGGAGGCCGTGTTTCAACTAAAGCTGTCCTTTTGAAGGTCAAAACAAGATCTTGTTCTCTTTATTCTGTGTGAATTCCCATCCCCTAAGTCTTAATTCTTTTACTGTCAGCTGCTCCCACCTACTGTTACTATTTCCTTTAGGATGATAAACACCAGAGTTGATGTAAGGATAAGATCAGTGGGACTATCAAAGATTTAAGCAGGTGATGAAGATGGAATCTGAATAAATCACAGGACCTCTAGCTTTGATCATCACCTGTCCAAGTCTGGTTCATTCTCCTCTGCCTCAGAGACCTTATTCTGACTGTCATTCCAATTTCCCCTTGGGCTTATTACTGGGCTAATATCTGTAACAACCTGAGTGAATTAAAAAATGACCAAAGAAGCAATTAAAAAAAGTAATGACTACTGATGGTAAGCTGACTGCACACAATTATCCTGGGGTGCGTTGAAGAAAATGGTGTTAAAACTGACTTTGGCTGATGCTGTAATAAGTAATATATAGTAATATATATTACTTATTATACTTATATATATATATTACTTTTATATATATACTTATATATGTATTACTTATATATAAGTAATATAAGTAATCTGCAAGAAGCAGTAAAGATTGTATTAGTGATCCTCTGAAACACTAGCAGAGTACATGGAGAGAACTTACAAATCACAAACAAGGAAAAGGAATCAAGAGGAAAGATTAATCAGAGACATAAATAAAACACAGAATTTTTCAATTAACAGAAAAATCAAAATTAATACCTCCAGGAGGAATACAGTCCCAAATACAGTTGAGGTTTCAGCCCAGGATAACCTCCCATATCAGACTGTTGAACTGTGATCTAGCTCTTGTACTTTGCAAGCACATTACTTGTATCTTTCAGGAATCATTTTCTCCCGAGTTTCTTTTCTTCTTCCTGGGAGTTGGAACTTTGTGTCTTACCATCTGCCTAAAGCTCTCTTTCCCTGTTTCCTCTAGGGCTTCCTCAGACAAGCTCTCCAGGCCTCCTGAGAACCTCTGTTGACATTTCCTTCTAGATATGATGACATTTAAAGCAAAGGGCACAAACCTTGCACTGGAATTTCTAAATACACACGTAACTAGACTCTAGGCAAAGCATAACACATATACACAAATTTCTGACAACAGATACATTGGCAATACAAAACAAAACAAAACACCACCAGCGACAAAAACCTATTTCCATCCCTCTATGACCTCAGAAACCCAAGGACTGTGTTGCACAATTACGGAGTGTTAAATTATCTATCAAACTGTAGTGCTAGAGCAGTCCCTATTATGCATTTGGTGCTGCTCATTAGCATCCCTCCAAGCAATCCCTTACAATTCAGCCCAGGCACTGGTACAGATCAGAGCCTGCTCCTCCCGATTTGTACATGGCAGCTCTGCTTAGAAGACCAAGAACGCTGAACTGGCCAGAGCTCGATCACAGGTAGGCTGGAGGAAGCCCATGGCTATGTGTGGTATGAATGTGGCTTCAATCTTGAGCCTCACCAGCATGGCACATCTTGCAAGCCTCAAACAGTCTCCACAGCACACAGTGCAGAAAGCAGACAGCCAGACACCCATTTAATGCCAACACACTTATCCAGGTCATGTTCTGCTCATACGAGGTTAACGACAATGTGTCTTAAATGTAACCATTTACATTTTTATAGGAAAATACTTTGACTGACCTGGGAACTGCCACTTTCATTTCCTGAAAATAGTTGTCTGCAAGCCTTTCTTTGAAAGCAGGGAGCTCAAGCCCTCTTTGAGCAGGGAATCATTGATTTTCCACACAGCGGCGAGTGACCTACCTGGATACTCCATAAAAAGAAAGCACAAACATCTTTACTACTGCACTCAGGGAACGACTTTTGAAACAAGGTAGCCACAAACGCATTTTGTGGGAAGTCCTACAGACCACGTTGTCTTCCCCTAATCTATGTGGTGGGTAAAGAAAGTAACAGGTATCTGTCACAAGAAGATGAAGAAAGGAAAGAGGCAGAGAGAGAAATGAATTAAATGCACAAAGAGGAAAGCAGGAGCCAGAAATCAAAATGTTTTTTAAATTGTTTTCCAAATTACTTCCAGCTGCCCATGACTGAGATGATGGTGGCCTCACATCCAGCTGAACTGCTCTCCTCTTACAGCCAAAACTCATCTCAGTAGAAATAAGCAACACATACATAACATGGACATGGTATAGTTCAGTCATACATAGAATCAATTCACTCAAATTTCACTCACATTTAAGTATTATTCTCCAACCATAATAATATTATCAGAAATATATTATCAAATCAGTCTTCAGAAAAGACGGAATAATAGGGAATAGTCAAGAGAGCAGATGAAAGCAAATGAAGAATCTGAGTCCTAACCAGGGATACAGAATATTAAATGGATGTATTCCTGTTTATTAATACTTGGTAGCATACTGCAAAGACAAGTTAAACAACCTGCTGTTTATCAGTCTGGAAATTAATATGATGTTTGTTCGCTTATATATTTTAATTTTCAATTTACACTGTTGCTGAAAAGAACTCTGTCGTTGAGCCTAAAAGTGGATTTGATAGTTTGGTGACCATAAACAGTTTTCTTCAGAAAGTTTTTGAAAATTATCTAAAAGGAATACATTAAATAAATAAATAAATAAATAAATAAATAAATAAATAAATAAATAAATGCAGGCTTCATCAATATTATCCATAAGGTTTTTATCTTTTCTTCTTTTGTGGACAGGAATTTTATGGGAGCACAGGATTCGTGACAGTGCTCATTTCTTAATTCCTGCATCATGTATGCATTCTTAAGCTAAAATGGATTAATCTGAAAACTAATGAGAAACTGAAGCAAAAAAACCAACCCCACCTACACTAAATTACCCTGAGTAAGGAGTGTAAAATCTAACAGCTTTGTTTGTGTGATTGCAGCAACCAAAATAAAGGTATAACATATTGCAAAAATAAAATAGGTAAGAAAGTCTCTTGAACATTTTTTTTTAAAACACACAATTATGACGACACAATTTAAATACTTTATCTTTCTTGTTAATTGCCCAACAGGAGCTGGTAAACTCTCACTGTATGGTCTGCTTAACCAAAGCTGAAGAAGTGAGGGAAGGGTGTTAAAGTAATGGTAGATGTGATATTTGCATGAAGTCCAGACACAGAATGCAACAGAGCACGTCAACTGTCAATATTTTCCCCTGTTAGTCATGAAAAACATTCATTTATATAAAAAAAAAAAAACCCAACAACAAAAACAAAAACATAAAGCCACTTTTTCTGGCACAGGATCATTAACTTCAAAGCAAAATGAATTGAAAGTAAGCTGCCTCCAGTACACTTTCTAACTTTAATACAAACTAGTAAGTGAAAAAACAAAGGTGTCAAAAATAATTCCAGTGATATACATGACTGACACATATTTATTTAACTCACTTGTTTCAATTATTGCCTTCAGTTATTTTCATATGGCAACATAAATTATTTTAAGCAGATTTTCTTTCTCATTTGGAATAAAAAACTACAAGTGCCAAACACAATGCTGAAGTTCACAGTCTGTTTACTTCTTATGGCGTGGAATGTCAATTTTGTTTTATATAATCACTTGGACCAAAAAAAAGAAAAGGGAAGTAGAGCATGCTGCTCAAGAAACTTACATTAGTATTACACAGAAGTGCTTGTAACAATACTTTAGTGCCTCAAGGAACTGAGACTCAAGTGCTATCCATGTGGAACAGGCTTCTTTTGGCTTCTATTAACTTCTAATATATGAAAGTACTTTCTAAGGAACAAACAGTGCAAAATGCTTTCTGAATGGCACAACAAATTGCTGCACCAAAAGCCTATAAATAATCTATTCCATTATATTCTAATTTTTAAAATGTTGCATAATTTCTCAGAAATTCACTCTGCTCAAAAGAGCCTTCAGACGAACACAAGAAAAGAAGCAAGTAAAGGATTTAATTTTTTTGCCTTAGAAATTTAGTTATAATTAGCTGGAAAAATTAACAATGAATGGGATTTCAGCAATTTAATTACCCACTTATGAGGGAACGCTTAATATTTTTATTTTTAAAAAGGCAACATATGAAACAATTCAACCAGATCTCTATTTAGAAAGGAAACTGTTTTAAATTTTATTCAGATGAGATGTAGCAAACTGCTCTGCCAAAAGTGCCAGTGGCTCTACCGGCATTGCTCATCGGCCAGTGATACAGACCCTATGGATGCACAGAACTTAAGACACAGCACTAAGTTGTGGGAATGCTAGCTCCAGCCTAATAGCAAGGACACAGCAAGGCTTCATCAGGTTACTTCATCATGCAGCTTGGACATGGCTGAAAAAGATGACACTGCTGAAGGCCTTTAAAAAATTTCACTGGAGTTTGCACTTTCAGGGAGGTCTAATAAGAGTTTGTCTCATTTCTTTGTTCATCTTACCTGTCTCTTTTTTCCTTGTATTCTGAGGACAGCAGAGCTGCAGGAAAGGTCAACATGGAATTATTTCAGCCTGTGGGACCTTTTTTATGGATAGCTACTAAAATAAAATGAAAGAGTATCTGACTCTCCATTATCTCTAAGGCCTGAGAAGCCTTGATATTGATTGCAGGATGATAAACATGAGTGATACATTCTGACACCTTATGAAAATCAGTCTTGAAAATGGGTTCAAAGAGTCTACCCATGGGAAGAATTAGTCCCCCTTCCCACCCCTCTCCCCTCAAAAAAAGGTTCAAAGGGGTCAGTCACTAAGTAGAAAGATAGTACACTAAAAAATTAATCTTTCAATGTTTCTTTTTCTGACTTAAAACATACTTCTTTGTTTCTGATATCAAAAGCAACAATTTTCCAGAGGAAGGAAGAGTGCTGGGTTGTGGAGAAGAAATCATGGAGAGAGTCCTCTTGGAGCACTTCGTAGGACACATCAAGGAGAAAGAGGCGATTGGAAATGGATTTATTAAAGGTAAATCATACCACACCAACCTGATTATCTTTTAGGATAAAATGACTGGATTTATGGACATCCAAATTAGGAGATTCCAGTCTAGGTGGGTGAAAAACCAGGTGGGTTTTAAAATGATTTGATAGTAGAGCTTACACAGTAGTTAACGGGTTAACCTTTAATGTGTTGTACCTGGATGCCTATCACAAGCGAACTATCACAAGGAGCTATTCTGGAGAAGCTGATGGAGGGCATCCTCGCCAACTTTGCTGATGGCATCAAACTGGGAGTCCCAGACAATGTGTTCAAAGGTGGAGCTGCCATTAGAGGTACAAACATGGACTGGATGAACGTGCTGACAGACTACAAAATTCAGCAAAGACAAATAGAAGATGTCCCTCCTGGAAAGACAAGCCCTGTGCAATGATACAGGCTGAGAGTGCCCAGGTGAGAAGCAGCCCTGGGGGCCTAGTTGGTAGCAAGCTGAATGTCAGTAGAAGCACAGCCAAAGGTAAAGTAATAGTCACCACTACTCAGCATGTCTTATCTCACATCCAGACAACTGCTATTTGGCACTCCTCCAGTAAAAAGAAGATAAATTGATACATATTCAGTGGAGAACCTCCTGGATGGTCAGGATTGGAACATCTGCCCTGTGAGGTGGCTTAAGGAAGCTGGGCTTTCTTGGATTCAGGAAGAGATATTTTCAGGAGGACCTAAAAACAGCTTCCAGATCTATGAGGAAGATACAAAGGGGACAAAGCCAGGCTCTATGTAGTGGGAAGACTAAAGACACTGAGCATAATACAGAGGGTTAGACTGCTTATAAGCAAAACCTTTTTCACATTGGAGACAGTCAAGCAGGAGGTTATCCAGAGGTGCTGTGCAGTCTGACTTTAGAGTTTTCAATATGAGACTGGATATTGAACTAGAAGCAAACAACTTGGTCTAAATTCAAAACGAACCCTGCTTGTTTAAGCAGGAGATTTGACTGGACTTTTGAGGTCCATTTCAACACAAGTTCTCCTATGATCATATGAACATAAGCTGAATGTTGTGTCGTAGTAAACTGTAAGTTAGAGACACACAGAAAACTAGAACAACAAAATGTTATTATAGGATTAAAATGAGGTAAATTTTCACTTTTGTTACTACCAACGGATATAAACAAGAACTATCTCAAATCAGTACATTATACACATATTTTTAAAAGGTTCCAAATTGACCTTATAATAACATCTTGAGATAGTTCACTTCAAGTCCTACCCATTACTGTCATTCTTAGCAGACATGTAAAATTCTTAAGTGAATGGAACAGTCAATGGAGAAGCAATAATAACAATAATAAACATTTATTTTCCTTGTATTGTAATTTTTCTATTCATAAAATAAGACACAATAACATAAAAATTCTATTTAAAATAGATGCAGACAGTTAAAAAAAAACAACCAGTCACCTGGATAGCCATGAATGTGGCAAAGTAACAAATTACAAAATACTAACCATTTGGCTACTAATGAATTAACAATGCTAATTTGACCATATAAATATATAATAAATATTTAAAATATATACAAAAATATATAATAAACATAATTCGACCAGGTCAATATGTATCTATATACACCTATGTAAAAGCCTCAATACCTTGCATTTTCAGAACACTGGCATTTTGCTAATTTTTAAAGTACATACATTCATGAAAAGAAAATCAGTATGATGAAATAAATGCTGAATTGTTAATATTAAAACTGTACAGCTAACTCAGGTAGAACATTCCCAGGAAACAACAGGTCAGACCACTTTCTTCTTTCAGATTTCCCTGTTCTTTGAGCCTAGGGTAAGTTATGCTCAGCACATGGAACTTCTGGACTTGTTCTTTAGAGACATCTAATATTCTCCATTCTGCAAAGACTGTATGTACTTTCTCTGGATTTGGGATTCTTTGGAGGCCAGATATTTAAAAGCTGAACAGTGACATACCTTCTTAGCAAGTACTTAAGACACTGAGTAAGTCCAAATCGCAGAAGGGTTGCAACTGGGATACAAATCGTTGACTCAGAATATATATCTGTAAAATCTGAACATAGGACTGGCCCTGTCATCATGTTTTGTTTCAAAACTAAATAAATACAATGATGTTTCCCTAAGTCATACCTAACAGTTACTGGGCAAAAGCAGAAACTGTCTGAAGAGCATGGACTTAAATGTAGGCTTTTCTACTCCCAAAAGCATAGATATTTCAAGGGTGAGATTTAATTCTCAGAGTAAGACATTGAAATGCATCTTCTTGCCATAGTTAGCTACATATCCAAATACCATCACTGCTCGACACATTTTCCTAAACACTTTTAGTGACAGTGCTACTAAAGATGCTCCAGGGTATTAGAGGCAATTACACAAAAACAACATTCATGACACAGGTCTTCTTTAAGAGCTGCATTCCTTTACTGTAGCAGCTGGAGACTCAGCACAAAATATTGCTCCATTCTGTAGATTTTTCATAGCTTAGACACCCCAACTACACAGAGATATCTACATGTCTACATCTGTGCCACCATCCTATGGAGGCAAGTCCCACATTGATGAACTACTTCTTCAGGAAACTTAAGACAATGATATAAACAACCATCCCATTGTAGAGGTTATTTCTCCCACCACAGCTGAAATATGCTCATTAACACGGATTAACCAATTATTTAATTTTGCAATGAAACAGACTAGGAGAGCTCAGGGGTAAACAGTACTTGCTAATTACTGTCTGAACTGCTACAATGGTATTACAATGGGGACTCTCACCCTGCTCAAATATTTTCAGAGCTCTATAACAAACTGTTTAACAACGTTATAAGATTTCATAAATAATGTCTCAAGCCAGAAGTTGATTCAAAACTTAGGAATGATGCGTATATTTCCCAAAACATCAATTGCTCCTCCAGTGGCCCAGAAAGTTTGCTGATGAGAAAATGCAATGCTCTGCAAGGAAGGAAGCCTTTCAGGAAAGGAGTCATGAAACAACACACATTCTACTGGTTTTCAGATTCCATTATTTTCCTGTCCTCTGAATCATTTCTATGAAAGACATTTTTGAAGTGCTTTGTTGTTTTTGTTTTCAAATATGAAAATGACCAACTGTTGCACAAATTATCATATTAAATAAATATCAGTTCCCTTTTTTTTTTTTTTTGTTGCTCTTTTTTAATCAATCTTTTATTGCTCTTACAGATATGGTGTAAGGAGGTGGAAGAACCTTGTCCAAACAAAAATTAATAAG
Organism: Perdix hodgsoniae; assembly: GCA_035772895.1. Taxonomy (NCBI): domain Eukaryota; kingdom Metazoa; phylum Chordata; class Aves; order Galliformes; family Phasianidae; genus Perdix; species Perdix hodgsoniae. The sequence continues at coordinate 27,641,980 of JAPSGF010000004.1, forward strand.
ACAACTAAAAAGGCACAATAATTCTTGAGTGGCGGCCAAATTTATAACCTTACTTATTTTTATTTTCCTGAATTTAGTAAGACTTACCTAATTTTCTACTGCGGATATTCTTTTTGCAAATAAAACAGATTTCTGTTGAAAGTTTGCTAACAGAAATAATTAAATGTTACAAGAGAACGTACTAAATACTAAGTTTAAGAAACACACCAGAGCTGGACAGCGTATGAACAATTATAAGAATCTCTTTCAGATGCCAATTAAACATCAAAGTAAGTTGTTTTGCTAATGTAACTATCTTCTAACTATGTAGAAAAAATAGGTTTATTATCTTAAATAAATGCATTCAAACTAACAAGATAAATATTAACAAGATCAATTACTTACAGTAATAAAGCCACATTTCAGAGCATGTTTTGGGCATTAAAAATTGATTTGAAAAAAATACTAAAGAAAGAATAAGGTAAATGCTAGAAATGTTTTCTATTTTTGATGAATATAGCCTACTAGAAGACACAACAAAACTAAAATGATGTTTATTTACTAGAAATAATGCTATCATTGTAAAACTTGTATCCCCCTTCCCCAAATTTATCAAAGCTGTTCTGTATTGGTTAAGCTATTGTTGAACTTATTTCTACAGGCCTTATATATTTCCATAAATATGTGAATTTAATAATTACTATCAATACAATTCTGTTGCACAGAAATAAAAATGTAAAAAAAAATAATAATCAGTACATAAGCATACAAAGGAGATTTTATAACTATTTGTTTATTTTAAACAAAAAAGTCTACAGCAACCACATAAGGAGTTAAATTTAATTTGAAATGAATAGTCAGCTCAGAGTGAATTAGACCTGATGCTTATGCATACACAAGTAAAGCCAAGCATAAGAAAGCTGTAAAACCAAGCATCAGATTTTGTTTTTGTCAGATTATCACTGTGATTAAACCAAAAAATAGGACTATTCTCTAGAAGAATAGTGGTGTTAACAAGTTTAAAAATATTCTTTTTGTTATTTCTGACTTTATCATCAGACAGCAATCTACTGCATCACATTGAACATGGCAACATACCTGCTTTCTGATGATCAGTCTTCTATTTCATATTATCCACATGCCCAACTACCCTATGTCTCTAAAGCACACAGAAGGTACTCAACTTACAGTTTCCTAATACAGAAGCCTAGTTCTACACTCTCATTATTTCTTGACTTTAAAGTTCACAGTGCTTACAGGAAGCATCACTTGAAACTATTTTCTTTGTTACCATTTTCACCGTGTATGCAAAAACCAATATACTGTTTTCTGTTAAAAGAAACAGCATTTATTAAAAACAAAACAAACAAACAAAAAATGAACAGGGCTTGAATTATTACATTTCTCAATATTTAAAATTGGAAATAAATTTCATTATCTCTGAAGTGAAAGCATAGCATAGAAGCTTAAAATAAATATTTTCCAATAACTACAGTTTTCCTGTCTGACTCAAACATTTTCCAATCCAGTTTCACAACGATGTACCGCTTTAAAGTAGGTTGCTTGTTTTAATCAATTTGTATTTGAGCTGAGTTCAAAAGAACACTCACTCTCCATAAATATAAAGAAAACAAAGGGAATTCATCTGAAAGGTGAAGAATAATTTGATCAAGGTTATTCAGAAATTTGATTTTCTCTTCTCCATCGTAGCTTGAGTCTGAAGTGTTACGTCCGTCTGTCTCATTGTGAAGAAGTTGTTCCAAAATCGTGAACAAAGAAAAAATATTCTCATACTGGGTAATGTCATACATCTCCTGGATCTGGGAAGAAAGAAAAATTGATACATAAACACAGTATGGTAATAGTTCCGAAGCCCACTATCTCAGATGACAGTTGAAGGAATGATGGTAAAATTTGAAGTAATATTTCTATAATTGGAATGGCTATATATTCAGACATGATTTCTAAGGAAAATTTTCTTCTTTGGGAAGCCAAACAGCTAACAAACCATCAAAATGTCAAATGAGAAGTCAACATAAAATCTTGTCCAGGATGCATAGAAGACTTTCTCCAATTCTCCACAGACTATGACATGTAGTTATGATCTATAGAATTACAACAACAAGAAAAACTTTTCTTGTTTTAGACATATGATTAAATTTGTTTGTTTTTTACTTCCTGAGATATTAAAACAAAAGTAAAAAAAATCTTTGTAGTATGAAGAATTGCTATTCAAATAATGCTTCTAGAAAACAAAAAAAATCCAAAACACATTAGAATACTTAGTATCAACAGAAAATATCCAACTTAGTACTATAGCTCTGAGTCAATTACAAAGGGAAAGAGACAGTCTGTCAAACTTAAAATTCATTCTTATGCACCTGTCCTGCATTTGGAAACTGCTTTTTCAAATTGAAGTTTTTACATCCTCTGCTGTACACAGAACAACTGATAAGACAAAACCTTAAACCTTGTGGAGCTGACTCTTTGGAGTGTAATTCTGGATCTTGCTTAATAGTAAAATCTACCAATAATATGAGATTAACTTGCTCTGAAAAAGATTGCAATTACAACAGCTGATTGATCAGAACTCCAAAGTTAATCAAACTTGCTAGAAAATCAAGTACATATTTTAGAAAATGAACAAATAGCTCTAACATGTCTATATTTCAGCCCGTAGTACCAGGCTATACTGGATCTAGGCTTTGACACGGATCTATTAAATCGGTACCACCCTAAACAGTATGCTGCTAGACTTTCAAACATGCGAAATATATAACAGAACAGTTAATTTATTGATCAAGTAAGTGATATTTGATTCCACTAGAATCTAATGAAAAGACAGCAGTTTGCCTTACCTTTGTAAGGCACATACCTCTGTGGTAGATGATGGCTAAGGGGATTGTTTACTTTTTATTGTGAGCTAGTAGCTCTTCAATCCAAAATCAGAGTTTGAAGCCTCCAGTGTAAAGTTTTCAGGTCAGCTCCTACCTCAGCAACAACACTAAGACACCACAGCCGTCTTACTGCAAACTCTTGGTGTAGTAAAGTTTTTTTTCTGAGTTTTCTATACATCTTGAAAATCATGTTAATTACTGAAAGCATTACCTTTACACATTGCAAGTATTAGCCTTATACATTCCACTTATGTCTCTCTTGATCTTGGTAAGATAACCTGCAGTTCAAAACCCCATGACAATTCAACATTGACACAACAGATAGCAAAAAGATAAAAGCACAGTATTAAATACTTACATACTTTTAGAGTCCAATTAAATCCAATTATATAATTAGAGAAACCTCTTTCTATAACTTCAAACTATGATTTGCATGATGCAAATCATTTTTTGCTGCTGCATGCTAGAAGACAGTATGTCATCACAGTATGACTAACATTCTGAAAAAAAACATTTTACTTCCTTCTGTACCAGAACATTCATGGCTTATTAAATTATATTAACCTCTCACTAACTATCATAGGAAAAAAAATAACAGCAGTAAAGTATGATTCTGCACAGCAAAACAGAAACACAGAAACATAGATTGAAGTTCTATGCTTTTAGCTTCTATAATGTGAATGTTTGAAGTACAATTTTATAAGCAAAAATCTATGTTTAAGTCTTAAGCACTGGACTTGGAAATTCACTCATATCTTACTTTCATATGAGTGATCAACAGAAAATACTTCAGAAAAGCGAATTATGTCACTCCATTTATCTCCATGACCCTTGGCTTTTTTGAAGCAGTTAAGCAATTGGGTTACTTTCAGTGGATCTCAAAAAGTGCACCTAATTGCAACTTAGTAAACTACCCAATTGATTACATATAATAGAAACCACAAGGTAACTAATTGCCTTTCATTGCCTACAAATACTACTTCTCTAAAAGAAAATGATTTTAGCCACACAAAGGGTAATGAATGCACTTAAAAACACTTTTATAATACTGGGGGGGGGGGGGAGAAAAAAATAAAAAATTGATCTATAACAATTTCTGGTTCAAGGCTTACAAACCTTTCCAGCCCATTTAACATAATCTCAACAAAACCTTTTCGTTTTACTTTTTTTTTTTTTTTTTTTTTTTTTTCTTGTACACTAATTGATGTAATTACTACCAATAGAAATTTATGCCTTAGAATTAGTAGACAGGAACATTTACAGCTACTGATGGTTAATAAGGCAACAACCTTTTCTCCTTGCTCACCAATGTATATGAGTAGCAGCATATTCACACAGACATCCACACGCACCAATATACCTAATCTATCTAGAAAGTTCAGAAGCTATGTTCATAATGCAGGCCTTGTATATGAATGATAATTCCAAAATATATTCATATCAACAATAAATAAGTCTTATATTGACTCTGTTTTACAGAAAGAATTTTAAGATAATCAGCTTCTTCACAGATCAGACAAGTGTGCTTTTATTCTTGTTTTTTTGGTTTTTTTTTTTGTTGTTTGTTTTGTTTTGTTTTTTAAGTGAGACCAATCCTTGACAATCCTCTTTTCCTCATCAAGTATTTGGAAACATGTTTCTTAATAGTAAGATGCATTTTCTAGACAATTCAGTTTTCAATTTAACTTTAGAAATTATTTTCTTATTCTGATTTCACAATCCAAAACACTTCTCAGAGTTTAAGTATTTTTAAAGATTATTAACTGTAGAAAATTGAGCTTTACATAAGGTGGAAACCAATAATATGAGGATATTCTGGCTGCATTGGACGATCTATTAATCAGAATTCATCTGTCTGTATCACCAAATGCAGAACAGAGGAAATAAATCAAAGGCTGCAATAAATTCCCCCATCTTCTCAAATGTTAGAGAGTAACCACAGCAGACATTTTTACTACATACTCTTAAAGCAGGGCAGAAATTCTATAACTAGTCTTCTTTACAATACTATCATGGAAAACAAAACACAACAGTTCAAATATGCTAAAAGAAAATGTTCAAATATTCAGGCAGCAATAGCAGTCACAATGCTAAAAGTCAATCTGTATTCATGCTGGCCTTTATTATACTTCCTTTCTGCAGAGCAACAGCCAAAATATTATCAGATGGCCCCGTATAAGCTTTCAAGCCACTGCTGTCTTGGAAGACATATTAGGAGTTGGCATTTACAGAAATAAATTGGACAAAAAAATAAGTCTGTAAACACATAGAAATAATTCAAGTAATCATCATGGAACGGTGGATGTCTTTTCCAAAGGCTGGGTTATTCAATAGGACTCAGTAAAAATTCCCAGATGATGGCAGAATATATTACTTTTCTTGCCTTAGTAGTTCACACCCATTTATAACATTTATTTAAACGCTTTTAGTAATACAAATATAAAACAAAAACAGGAGAGTAAATATTAGCTTTGAAACAATTCTTTACAATTCTCTACAGCTATTTGATAGACTCAGTGCAGATTTCCAGGGACGCAAAATTGAGATAATGAAATGTTACAAGTTTTAGACATGTAACTTTAGTTCTCTAAAAATTATTTCCAATATTTGGGCTACTGCAGTATAAAGATTTCCTCTTTCTTTGCTTACCTGTAGTCACTATGCGAACCACAAGCATTTCTCCCCCCTTCCAACATACGTTTCATAGCTGCATTTTTTTTTCCCCAAAACAGCATTAATTAAAATGATTAATGTAAACAGTATTACATTCTTCCCATACACTGATTTCTACAAAATCATAGGGTATTACTGAAACAGCCGATGCAGTCTTCCAATTGGCCCAGGAGTGTTGGGCTCCAAGGCCAGTGGGCACAGTTCCATGCTGTCCGAGTTCAAAAAATGTTTGGACAATGCTTTCAGACATAAGGTTTGAATTTTGGGGGTGTCCTGTCTGAAGCCAGTTGTTGGACTTGATTTCTGTGGCCCCCTTCCAATTTGGGATATTCAATGTGACTCTATGAGTTTCTACAAGCAGCAATTCAAGTGAGCAGAACCCAGCTATGCCTGGGAGAGATTTACTCCATGTTCCTGCTGAGCTGATGGCCATGTGTTCCCTACTTTGTACCACTGCTAGCTCATGTAGTTGATCTCTGAATAAAACATCTAGCTGAGATCTAACATTTATTCTACATCAGGGTAGCTTTCAACTGCGTCAGTTCCATGTTGGAAATGAGATTTGGAAGGGGAAGGTAAGGATTGCAATGTTTTTATTCTATATGCAACACATGTTTGCACTCAGGAAATCAGAAGCTGAAACTACTGCTCTGGAGATGACAGAAAAAATGTCCTCGCAGAGAACAAGTGCCAGCATGCTGTTACTTGTATTTCTTCAGGCGAATGACAACTCAGCCCTTTGGCTCAAGGTTACAGTAACCAAAACTGGCATGGAAACTCCTGGATATCATGCAACAAACTGTGGGATATGACAGGTAACAACGGGAGAAACTGACACAAGTCATGGTTGGCTGGTTTTAGGTGAAGATGTGAGATAAGGAGCAGTCAGCATCACAGCCAGCTGAAGGGAAACTGCACAGATCTTGGGGAGAGAGGAATCCTGTAACAAGGACAAATGAGCAACTGTGTCAGCAATACAAGTTTTAATGCTCTATCTGGATAGTAGTATCAGCAACACCAAATCTGGGTGCAGAGACAGCAACACAGGCACTAATGAGGAAAATATAATTAGGGGAGGGTTATTTGGAAGGAGATGGAAATGTAAAAAGACAGATATAAGAACAGTGAAAAGGAGGCCCAAAGCACTGGGGTGTCACATGATCAGTGCTCAGTTGTCCTATAAAGACAGACAGTATTCTCACAAAGTTCCAGTTAAATGAAAACTAACAGCTAGCCTAAGAATGTGTTCCACTTCTGGTGACATTCTGGGGCTCTGTGGATTTTAAAACTTTACACCAGAATCACAAGACTGATATTACCTTCTGAGTGCAGGCAACTTCTACTCCTTTTATGCCTCAAAGGACCTACACTGTGAAGACAACACACACTTTACAAATGTAAACATATTTTAAGGTGAAAAGACGTGGAGTACGTTCAGGGAAGCTAGCATGGAAACCAAGGTTTCTAGAACTACGTAGACACCAAGTTTAAATGTATACTGCAACAAATAATTATATATACTATATAAAGTACATAAAATACAAACAGAAGTTTCAAAAGCTCTCATACAAATTTGAATCAGACTGGAAAGATGGGTGTTTATACAACAGTTCTGATATTTCAAAAGGGATAAGAGTGGCATTCGTATTAGATGGCTGTTTTAACAGAAAATTATCCTGCCCAAACCTTCTCAATCCACCATACTGTAAGAGTTTCATTCTTATAATTTTTTTCTTAATTTTTTTTCCATATCTTGAAAAATTTTTACTATTCAGCAGTTGTAATTTATATGTTCCTGAGGTGACTCTCCCTGTTTGAGATTTCACTGGAATATGAAGTGCTAAAAGCTGGTACTTGCATACTTCCC